>JAOTRH010445608.1:0-31755 GCA_034768845.1 Heliamphora exappendiculata
AAAACCAGAATAAAATCATCTCAAATGTTTCTTATTAATATGTCAGGGAACCAGAATAAAATATATAAAAAGCATGACTTTTCAGTATACATTCCCAACACTGACGACCCTGGCGGAGTGGTGGTGGGATACCACCAATTCCTTCCACTTCACCACATTTGAGGCTACTCTGACGCCTCTGGACTTCGCGCTGATCACTGGTATTTGGGTGGGTGGTGCCCCTGTTCCATTTGATCCCACCATTGCGTAGTCTGCTGATGCCCTGATGTACTTCCTCGGGGCCATTCCAGCACAGATAGATAGAGACCAGATCGATATTCTTGATTTTTTAACCGCTTTCGACACTTCCAGTGCACCGATCCCTGCCATTATGAGTGGGTCGCCTAGGGTTTTCTTATGTATATGTTCAGTAACTCCTTATTTTCGAACAAGGAGAACACCGTTCATTTACACTACTTGGGCGGCCTGGCTCGTCTTGACCGGGTTGCTTCATACGACTGGGGAGGTGCTGCTCTAGCTACTCTCTACAGCTTCATGTGGACCTTGACCTTGTTCCCCCAGGAGCTCAGCATCGGAGGATACTGGAGGGTCTGGGCGGTATGATTTAGTTCCTGTAGTTCCCGCAGAGTTCGCTAGGACGTGAAGCCCGAGGAACTCATAGGTCCATAACTGCAAAGAAGAAGATGTCAACAAGCAGAAATATTATATAATAGAAATAGATGACCTTGTTCCCCCAGGAACTCATCTATTATATAATAGATGAGTTCTATTATATAATAGAACTCATCTGGGAGGTATGATACTGGAGGGTCTAGGAGGTATGATTTAGTTCATGCAGTTCATCTATTTCTATTATATAATATTTCTGCTTGCTGACATCTTCTTCTTCGCAGTTATGGACTTATGAGTTCCTCAGGCTTCACGTCATAGCGAACTCTGCGGCAAACCCTTTGGTTATTCCCCATGCAGCCCGGTGGTTCCGAGGGCTAAAAGAGAAGAAGGCCGGAGGGAAGGATCTTGACCGATTCTGGGTGTCTTTGGACCGGCTGACCCCTGACCAGGTATCTTTGCTTACCATTCAATACACTGCTTTCTGTATTATACTGCTTACTGTGCTGTTTACTGCACCGTACTGTTCTTTATTCCGTTCACTGCACTGCACTACACCAGGTACTATTTACTGCACACTATTCATCATACTGTATGTCTTACTATTCTTTGCATTGTACTGTACTTTGAACTGTCGCAGGTCCATTGGGATGTCTAGAGGGGGGTAGAGGATCAAGCCAGTGCGGATCTGATGTGCAGTCATGACACTACTGTAAGGCGTATCCTGCTGAAGGGCCCATTTGGGTGGGAGTACTATCTGGGAGAGCGAGTGGTTCGCCAGTCGCTCGGTCTGGATCACTTTCGGATCCCAATGGTTCCTCCGGCTTGTATGCACCGGATTGAGGATCTGAGCCTTGTTGACCTACTTCTAGAGACAGTGGGGACCCCGGCTATGGAGCTGCTCGTAGCAGAGGGAGATTATACGGCTTGGGCTCGGGCTCATCTGATGGCACCACTAGGACCTGGCCCGGTTGCCCAAGGAGATAGGAGGTAAGGACAGGCATTAGAGGCTGCTGATATTGGTGCTGCTGCTGCCGCTGCCGCTGCTGGAGCTGCTGGTGGAGTTGGGGCTAGGGCTGTTGAGGTACCTTGGACGGTGTCATCCTTTATTGCTGGGTATCCTTTTGATATCCCTGTCCCGGTTCCTCCAGCCGTAAAGTTCTGGCTAGAGCACGCACAGGTTTGACTCTTTTCTCATTATTTTCTTTTCGTCTCTCTTTATCCATAGATTGCTCAGTTCTATTTTATTTCTTGACAGACAGAACAGGTTTGGCTGGATTGCCTCATGCTAGTAGTGAGCAGCCTACGGACCCTTGTCCGCCAGCAGGGTGCAGCCTTACGTGCAGCTGGGGTTCCATTCGTTCCTTTGCTAGTGAGTATCTCTTCATGTGCCTCATTATTATATTCTATACTTTATTCTTATTTTTGCTTCTCTTTTCAGGCACCGGTAGCTGCTGCCGGTGTAGTATCGCCACCGGCCCCTGCTCAGCCTCCTGCCCCAGTTCTGGAACGCGATCATGGGTCCCGCGCTTCCGCCGAGCCTGCTCCTAAGGATCTGCATCTTCTGCTAGGAGCCGTTCTAGAGTTGTCTCCTCTTCCTCTAGCAATGACGACGGCGATGATTTTGACAGACTTTTTGAGGACGATAGCTCAAAAGAGGCCGGTCCTTCTCGCCAAGTCCCCCGAGGCATACATGAGAGAGAGAGAGAGAGCCCCCCCCTTTCTGATACATTTTATTTTGATGGGCCTGTGTTCCCTAGTTTGATACATTTACGAGCCTGCGTGCCCCCATTTACCATTTTATTGGGCCTGGGTGCCCCAGTTATACTTTGATACATTCTGCTACTTTCTGATGCATTTTGGGGCATTCGTTCCATTTATTGCCTTATATTCATCTGCTTGTATGGCTCTCTTACTGCTCAAACTGTCATGGATGCACAGATCAAATGCCCCAATTCATATAGATCACACAAGCTGCAAACTGACACACACCCACCGTGTTCAAACATGACGGTCACCATAATGCAACATGGCGGTCGCCACTATCCCAAAATATTTACCTAACGGTTGCCTGTTTCAACATGGCGGTCACCTGGTCAAAGAAATGATATCACTGTACTATGCTTTTTGGAGTTGGAGGTTGCCAGTTCCAAGACGGCGGTCACCACTTTGAATGGGCCTTTTGTCGAAATTTTGATTTCCCACCTTTTTTAGCATTATAAATACTGACCTGGAGGCTTGATTTGCTGTTACTCTGGCTCAGATGGCTTCTCCTCTTTCTTTATGGATTGAAGCATTTTCCCATATTGAACGTTTTCACTTCGCTCCATTTGGTCTGAATGCTCTTTTCTCACTGAGGACCGTAGAGGTTAACAGTCCCTTATTGTCAGCTGCTGCTCAACTGTGGGATCTGTAGTCTCACGTCTTTCGATTTAGCCTTGAAGAACTCTGCTCCATTGTAGAGGAGTTTGCTGCCATTTTGGACCTGACTCTGTGGAGTTCTGTTGTTGTTCCCACTCCCTTTCTTTCTGCTCGGCTGCAGGTGGTGCAACTTTGTGCTCTATCTAGAATGGAAGCTTCTCTTCTGACATCAGGTGACTGTCTCGGCATTTCATGGCTTATTGAAAGGTTTTGTCCTACCGGCGATCTTAGCAATCTTGACTTTCAATTGTGGCATCGTTATGCACTTTGCCTCTGCCTCCTTACCAAGTATCTCCTCGTCCCTTCCAATAGGCGGGTTAGTTGTGCCCTAGTTGACATTGCTAGCCAAATGTGGATAGGGAAGGACTTTGTCCCCCTTGTTTTGACCAAGACACTACTGGGTCTAGACATTGTCCATCATGGTGAGACTATCACCTTAGCGGGCAGCCCTTTACTTCTTTATGTAAGTTTAACGTCTTCCTCTGTATCAAGATTTTTGTCATACCGCAAAACCCTTCTCTTACTGTTTTAACTCTTGTTACAGATCTGGCTGATGGAGAAGGTAAATCTTGTATAGAAACCTCCTACTGATAGGCACAATGCTGCTGCTTTCTTTTACTGCCCGTGTTATCAGATATGTGACACTGAGGCATCTTGGCGACAGTATCTTTCTTCTCTAACTAGCCCATATATTACCTGGCAGTGCTCTTGGTGGCGGATTCATGCCATGACTTGACCACAATGGATCATCCTCGTGTTTTGCTGGTCGGCCTTCGTCAGACTACTTTCTACTACCCCTGTCGGATCATGCGGCAGCTTGGTCATAGTCAGGTCATCCCTCACCATATCCGAGGCCATTTATCTTTGTCTGTACTGCGGGCCAGGTTTCTGGCACTGTATCAGGATGCCTGGCCATCCCGCTCATTGATGGAGATGCAGGAGTTGCAATGTCTTGAGCTTTCTGCTGAATACAAGATATGGCTAACACAAAACAGGGAGAAGAAGGATAAGGAAGAGGAGAAATAGGAAGCAAAAAGGAGAAGGATTTGAGAATCTCTGCTTTATTTAGAAAATTTCATATCTTTTTTTTTTAGAGTTTGGGACTCACGTGCCCTCCCTTTTTATTTCAAAACTTTGTAGTTCCAAATAACGTAATGAAAAACTCGCACTTTATGTTTGAGATGGTTCAAATTTATTCAATGTTTTCAAATTTTCAAAAAACTAGTTTGCATTGGTCTTACTTAGATTCAAAGATGGTTAAAAACAAAGAATGTGGCCGAACTTCTTAAAAGAAGCTGCCTACGTATCCCAAAAAGATAGAATCAGGCCGTAACGTAGTTCGGGCTCGATTTTCCCTCGGGTATTGATACTCTTCTTTTGTAGTTCCTTAACTTTTGTCAAGGTCGCCCTTTCGGGTTTTCGGCCTTGCGGGCTGCTCTAACTTTTGTCTGAGTTGCCTTTTCGGTTTTCAACTCAGCGAGCTTTTTATTTTATCTTTATTTTTACCTCACGGATAGTATTTTTTGAGTTAATCGAGGTTAACTGGAGTGGAGAACGCATTGCCATCCAAGTCCAAATAACGACTGCACCACCGGTCATAATGGTCTTAATGAGAAACGGTTCGGACCAATTTGGCTTGAACTTGCCTCTTGGGTAAAAAAATAGGAGCTCTGATCTCTTTAAGGACCAAATCCCTTTCTCTGAGATTCTGAGTTTTGGCCTTTCTATTGAACGCCCGAGCTATCCTCATTTGGTAACCTTGTACATGAAACATAGCTTGTAACCTTCTTTCATCAAACAAGAGCAACTCTTCCATTCGGTTCCTCTGCCATTCTTCTTTTGAGATATTGGCCTCGGCCACTACTCTTAGTGAAGGGATTTTCATCTCAGCTTCCATCCCGTACACTAAAGAGGATGGTGTAGTTCCAGTTGAAGTTCGGATTGACGTTCGGTATCCCCATAGTGCAAATGGTAGATGTTCTGGCCAATCTTTGTTTGAGTTGATTGTCTTTTGTAGAATTTTTTTGATATTCTTGTTTGCTACCTCGACTGCCCCGTTGGTCTGCAGCTAATATGGCGAGGACTTGTGAGCCACTATCCGGTATTCCTTGAAAAGATCGAGAACCTCTCATTGAAAATGTGAGCCATTATCCGAGATGATTTCATGTGGGACCCCATATCGGCAAATGATGTTTTGCTTGATAAACTTAGTGACATGGGAGGCCTTCAATACTGAGTAGGAAGCTGCTTCTACCCACTTGGTGAAATAATCAATGGCCACTAAGATAAACTTATGTCCATTGGATGCCTTCGATGTTACTCTGCCAATCAAATCAATGCCCCATACTGAGAACGGCCATGGTGACGTTAGGTTGTAAAGATGAGACGGAGGGACGTGCATAAGATTTGCGTGAATCTGACACTTATGACACTTTCTCACAAACTGGATACAATCTGTCTCCATTGTCATCTAAAAGTATCCATGTCGTAGGACTTTCTTGGCTAACATGTTTTTGCTCATGTGTAGTCCATAAACCCCTGCATGTATCTCTTTCATCAACTTTTGACCTCCTTCAGTGTTTACGCACAGCTTGTTGACCCCAGAATGTCCTCGTTTATACAGTCTACCACCAGAAATGACAAACTGTGCAAATAGTCGTCGTATTACCCTTTTGTCCTTTGTACTGGCGAACTTGGGATATTCTCCTTTCTCTACAAAGTTCTGAATGTCAAAGTACCATGGAAGACCATCAGTGCTTTCTTCAATAGCGGTTGTCATCTCATATATCGGCTTTCTCTTCTCCTCAATTATCAAGAGCCTCATTTGGACTTCGGGCGGTATGTCAATCATGGATGCTAGGGTGGCCAGTGCATCAGCGAACTTGTTTTGTAGTCTTGGTACATGGGTGAAGATCACCAATTCAAAGCACGATATCAGCTTCTCTAGCTCCTGATGGTAGAGAATCAATGTCACGTCCCTAACCTTCCATTCTCCTCTAGCTTGTGAAACCACTAGTGCTGAGTCTCTGATGACTTCCAACTTCCTTGCCCCTAGTTCTAAGGCTGCCTCAAATCCAGCTAAACATGCTTCATACTCAGCCTGATTGTTGGTGATTTCAAAATTGAGCTTCAATGATAAAGGGACATGCGATTCGTCAGGAGTGACAAGGAGGACTCCTATTTCGTAGCCACATTTATTGGATGCGCCATCAAAATATAGAGTCCATTTGTCATCCCCAACTTTTATTAGCTGTTCGTTAGAAAACTGTAATTTTGTGTCTTTGCCTCCTTCAACTGGTTGGTCGGCCAGGAATTCCGCCACTGCTCTACCCTTAACTGACTTTCGGGTGACATACTAAAGATCAAATTCAGATAACAGCAGCAACCATCGAGCCAACATTCTTGTCAGCGCCGATTTTTCAAATAAGTATGGATCCATCCAGGAGATGATATTTACTGTGAAATACAACATGTAGTGTCTCAGTTTTCGGGAGGCCCAAACCAAATGAATTTTATATGTAGCGGTGTGTATCATATTTCTGATCCGATCATCTTCTTGCTTAAGTAGTAGACGGCCCTTCGAATTCCAGTTTCTCCTTCTTGTGCCAGTATACATCCCATAGCTGAGTCAGCCACTAATAAATAAAGAATTAGTGGCCTATTAGGTTCGGGAGGAGCTAGAACAGGTGAATTTTATATGTACTGTCATACAGCATCAAAGGCGTCTTGGAATTTCTGATCCCACTCAAACTTGACTCCCTTCTTCAGCAGGAAAAAGAGCAGCTCACAGGTAGTTGTCAGCTTTGCGATGACTGACTGATAAACTGGATTCTTCCCAGAAAGTCCCTGACTTCCCGCTCGGTCTTCGGAGGAGGCATTTCCAAAATTACATTGATCTTCGAAGGGTCGACTTCAATGCCTTGTTAAGTGATCATGAATTCGAGCATTTTTTGGCAGTGACTCCAAATGCACACTTCTACGGGTTGAGCCGCATCTTGAACTTTCAAATCCTTTCAAAGAACTTTTATAGTGCTATGATGTGGCCATCCCAGTCTTTTGATTTGACTATCATATTGTCCACGTACACCTCGACCTCCTTATATATCATGTTATGCAGCAGAGTAGTGGCAGCCATTTGATAGGTGGCCCCTATATTTTTCAAGCCAAACGGCATTACATGATAACAATAGGTGCCCCAAGGCGTGGTGAATGTCGTCTTTTCTCTGTCTTTGGGATCCATCAGAATATGGTTGTATCAGAAGAAGCCATCCATAAATGACAACAAGGCATGCCCCGCTGCACTATCTACCAAGACATCAATGTGTGGCAGTGGGAAATCGTCTTTTGGGCAAGCCTTATTGAGATCCTAAAAATCCACGCAGACTCGGATATGACCGTCCTTCTTCAGAACTAGCACTATATTGGCTACCCATTTTGGATACTCGGTTACCATTAGTAATCCAGTGTTGATCTACTTGGCAACTTCGTCCTTGATCTTCAAATCCTATTCTGGTCAGATCCGTCTTCATTTTTATTTGACCGATTTGGCATCGGGGTATAGAGGGATATGGTGCTGGACAATGTTAGGATCAATTTTGGGCATATCCTCGTAAGACCATGCAAATACATCTTTGAATTCTTTTAATAAAGTTATTAGTTGCTCTTGTTCAACTGAGGATAAAGAAGAACCGATTTGAACATTTTACGGGTTAGTTTTATTACCCAGATTTATTGACAAAGTTTCTTCAATTATTAGTTGAGCATGCATTTCTACTTCTATTTTTATTAAAAGTTATATTTCTTCGAGGGTATTCCCGTCGAATTTAAAATCATCAAAAAGCATATGAAATAAATCAAGCAAAGCATAGTAATCGAAAATCTTGTTCATTTCATTAAAAATAGAGGGAATTACAAACTCGATGGTAAAAGCTGGGAGAGGAGCACCAACAAATGTGCCATCGATTATAGGTTCTAACTCAAATTTGGACTCAGGATTGACAACCTACGTATTATAAGACTCGAGAGTCCAGTTTTTCACTTCCTTTTGCAGCCGCGTCGATGAGGAGCTTGGTGCAATCTGTCGGTGCGCTGAAGCCCATCATGAAGCAGTATGATTCAGTTATATGCAGCTGGGCCATCTTCTCATTGAACAGCATTCCCAGGTCAGCATCTTCAAGTTTGTCAGCCCATTCTTCCTCTTGGGGCTTCTTTCCTTCTTCCTTCCCTTCTACTGTCTCTTCCTCTTCTGTGTCAGACAACTGATGGCTGAAAAAGATCTCCAACCCTGGTAGCTATTGATTGGTCTCTTCGTCGATCCACGGCTCTGGAAAGCCACAATACGAGAAATCTTCCCCTTCCTTGACGAAGTACCCATTGAGTGTCCCAGAATAATTGGCCTTTCGTCCCCTTCTAAGCCCTTCCAGATCTTCTTCCGTTGGTTTATATCTAAGACCAAAATGGTACGAAGTCGATAATACCTGAATGGGTTCTGGGATTCGCTGCTGCTACATCCTAATCCCATGCCAGGGAAGAAGGATATTTTTCTCATCATTGTTATAGCCTGCGGGTTGACATACCTTTCTTCTTCATTTATCAGCATTCGAACAGCCTGTTCCTCATCAAATTGAAAGCTACTGAGTAATATATCATCTTCACTATGCTGAACTTCCAACAGAGTTGTGCTCTCTCCACCTCTTAGAGGGTGAATGCTGTCTTCTTCGTGGATAGTCAAAACTGCCCCGTTCTTTATCAATTTTAGTTTTTGGTGAAGGGCAGATAGTACTGCCTGGACATTTGGATCATGTAGCCACAGCTTGGCTAGCAGTAGATTGAAGGAGGCCGGCACGTCTAGCACGTGAAACTCAACTGACGTCTCTAAATGTCCTACTAAAATGGCGAATGACACCAGTCCTAGTACATCCCTTCTTTTGTTGGCATAGGCTCGCACCCCTTGATTGCAGGGAGTAAACTGGTCTGGCCACATCCCCAAGCATACGGCCGTTCTCAATGGGCAAACGTTTAAGGCAAATCCGTTGTCAATGAGGGTTATCGGGACCCAATTTTTTAGGAATTTGATGGTGACGTGCAGCGGCTTGTTATGACTTTTTTCTTCAGCAGGCAAATCCTTATTAGAAAAGAAAATGACTTTTGGTTCGGCGGCTGGCAGAATAAGCCCAATAAGTTGCTTGGGGCTGCATCTATCAGGACGCTGGCCTTGTTCAACACCCTCAAAATAGCTTGCCTGTGCTTATGCGAAGCCATCGATAACCCCTCGATTCAATTGTCTCAATACAGCATTCTCCTCCTCCTCTTGCTCTGTCTCTTTTTCTTTTCCACTTGACTGTCCTTTCTCTAGCTGGGCTGGCATAAAATGTCATCCACTTCTAGTTAGATGTTCCATGCCATCTTTGGGATCCCATAATCCTGGCATTACATTATCAGTCTGTCTCACTTCGTCTACGTGTAGAGGGCTTTCAAACGCCCACAAATCATTTAGGTCACTAACGGCTACCCTTTCCCTTCTTTCCTCGTCATTTTCAATAGCCCATGTATTATCAATTTCTTCCCATATGCCCTCTTCGATAAAGTTTTCTTGGTGTTCCCTAACGGCTCAGAAATCAGTCCACTCTACCCCATTTGATTTCAACACGATTCTTACCAGCCAGTAGGATTGCATTTCATCGATGTACACTTCCTCCTCAAAAAGTTAGGGAAGGGTGATTCCATCAAGCACATGGCCAAACCCATAAGGTCGACTCGGGTAATCCAATGTCCAGCCAACTTCTTCATTGTGCTCCTCCTCTTGTTGGTAGGTTTGAATTATCGGTTGATACCATTCCCATGCATTATCATTCAATTCTTCCATCCTGTCTCGACTGCCTCTAACCATCATGAATGAGCATGTTGTCTGGTCCTCAGTTATTGAAACATGAGGACGCGGTAGGTGTACTGAGCAGATGTGCTGGCTTGGGTCCTTCGATTCCCCCAAAGATAGGTAATTTATCCCAGCTTACCTGGCATGATTCGGCAAGGGGTTAGTCGTTACGTTCGATTTTAGAGCAACGGATGGTGGCGGGATCACTTTGTTGTCAATGTGATTTTGGATCTCATAACGCAGCCTTATGCACTTATCAGTCAAATGCCCATGACCTTGATGGAAGCCACAGTATTGGGAAGCATTGAATCTTGGCAGCAGGGGATCGGATACATGCATGGGGTCTAATGGTTTGATGAGCCCTTTCTCGATGAGTCGATTCAGGGCGGTGAATAAAGAAATGTTGAGGAGAGTAAACACCCTCATTGACTTCTATTGCTGTTGGCCGTTATCTAACTGTTGGGCATTATTGGACTGTTGGGCGAATGAGGATGGGTTCAGCAGGTTTACCTCATTTGAGCGGGACACGAGGTTGGTGGTAGCGGATTGGTTCTGGTTATTTGTGGAGAAAGTCCTTCTGGACATCTGGCTTGGCTTGACTTTTTCAATATCCCCAGACTGGATTGCATCTTCTATCTGAACCCCAGCATCAAATAATTGCTCGAATGTAAAGAGTGGCTACGTGATCAAATAATGCTTCAATAGGGATTGTAGGTTCTTCACCACTATCCTTACTTGTTATTTCTCAGAGGGTCGATTTGTCATCTTAGTGACCTTACCCCTCCATCGGGTCAGAAAATTTACAAAAGACTCTCGATTCTCCTGTCTAGTCATTTTGAGCTCTTGAGTAGTTACGTCAAGTTGGACATTGTAACTATACTGGCTAATAAAAGATGTTGCCATGTCTTTTCAAGTTCTGGTTTTGGCTACATCAAGGGAGAGAAACCATTTTTGGGCTGCCCTAGAAAGAGATCGGTGAAAGAGCTGAGCCTTCAACTGGTCATCAATTCCCATTGGCAAGAGAGTGCCAACATACATTCGGAGATAAATTCTGGGATCTCCAGTTCCGTCAAACTTCTCCATGTCTAACATTTTGAACTTTTTCTATAATTTAGCATCTAGGAACAAACATAGTCCCTCCACATCTAACATGTATTCCTCGATCCCCTTGGCTTTTCTAAGGACTCTTTCCATCCTATCGATCTTCTCAATCAGTGCAGATTCTGTAGACTGCGCAGTGTTTTCCTCCTCAACTATCATCTGACGAGGGTTTCGTAGTGGTGGTGGAACAACTTGCAGTCCATCGGGGGCTTGGTTGTCATCCCAAAAGTCTTCATCATTCTCATTCGTGTCAACTGGTTGTCCATTCACAACAGGGATATGGGCCTGAATTGTCTGGATCTGTGCCTGATATTGCACTTGATCCTAGGTCTACTATTCTACGGCTCGTTGTCTATCAGCGATTGCCCTCATTAGGGCTGTCAGATTCACCTCATTTTTTGTCATCTCAACTGACTGTTTGAGTACCCTATAGAGTCTTCCTGTCATCGATCTTTTCCAGACACGTGCTAACTGTACTTTTCTCGACTCAATGGTAAACTCACAAAGAACACCTGAATCCCAAAAGCGAAGTAACTAGTATCATACTCTTCCCGGGCAAACATTCTGGCAACAGGTAGCAAATATTTCAAATTCCCAAAATATTGGATCATGAGCAAATAAACATGAAGACTGACACAATGCCCCTGTTAGGCTCGTGCCGGCAATACAACAAGATAACCCAAAAACTAGAAAGACGATTAAGAAGGGGAATCAACTAAACTCTAGAGGGAAAGTCCATCTAAAACTAGGAAACGGATAGCACTTCAGCAGGGAAACATAGCTACGTTGACAGGACTAGTTCGACTTAAAAATTCTAAGGAAAAATGGGCAGCATGACGGTAGGAAAACAGAGCTACGTTGACCGGACTGGTTCGACCTAAAAATTTTAAGGAAAAACTGGTAGCATGACGGTCGGGAAATAATTCTCACGGGTATTACAAGGGTTTGAAAGAAACGAGCCTATGTCGAGGGGGAAGGAACTAACGACCCGGGAAGATCTCGAAGGAGAGAGAAACTACCCTAGAAGTGTTGAAACGAAACACAGGCATGACTCCGAGAAGAAAACTACGATAAGAAAAATCGAATATGTTGAAAAATAAAACCCAGGTAAGAACTCGAAGGAGAAGCTAGCCAAAGAAAATGATAACAGAACACCCGAGTCAAACCGAGAGAAAGAACTAGCCTAAACTTGAACCAAACAATCCTAACAATATACGAACAAAACATACAATGAAAAAAAACACATAATCCTACTAGGGTTAGCAACACCTAATTTGGGGGGTTCTAAGTTCATTATATGCAAAAGGCCGATTTTGGTCAATCAAACAGGGTACCTTCTGAATAGAGCCGGGTATATACCTCCCACGAAAAACATGGTCAAACAGTACGCTCGAACTCTTTTACTACACCGATGAGAGCGTACAGTCAGCAAGGGTTGCCTGTCTCCCCGATAATCCCCTAAACGAATTAACGTTCAGGGCATCAGGTCGACCTGGCAGGGGGGGTTAAAGAATAATGCATATGCATGCAAAAATACAAATGAGAAATTCTTATTAAGAACTAATGATATTTTTGAGTCTAGCCCTCTTATTTGGTTTTAGAAATCAGTCTCCAGCAGTGTCGGCAGAAAATAATGTGGTATTGGAATTTAGGGATTTTGAAAATATTTTAAAAATATAGGAATTCAAAGATGTTTAAAAATTGCTTTAACACATTGAAAATCAAAATTTAAAAATCCATTTTCATTGAAAATAGAGTCGCCACTTAGTTTTTGAGAAAAACTATGAAAAATAAAAATGGCTTACTGATCTTGAAAACGTTAACTAGAGAAAGAAGATTCGGGGGCTAAGGAACGAATCGAGGAAGGTGTTAGGCATCCCGTTCGCCCAACCGTAAAGTTGGTCTCTACTAATTATCATTGGTTATTTAATAGAATTTCTCAAATGCATATACATAAAGAAAATAAAAGCGAAGAGAGAACATCCAAAATTAAATTTGAAAAATATATAAGATATGTATATAGCACTCCAAGTTAGAGCAAATAAAAAGAGTAAAATCCTAAATCCTAAGGCATGTAATTTCTAACTAAAAGGATACATGGAATACTCCCACGTGTAATATTGTTTAGGCAATCTAAATTAACATGATTTGGTTAAAAGAATAAAATTCTAAAGTTGCTAAAATTACCTAAACATGGATTGCAAGCAAAAATAAGCTAAAAGTAAGATTTTAAAGAAATTGACCAAAATGTGTACAATATCAAAGAAAACTAGGTAGAAAATAAACTAGATAGAAAATAAACTAAACTAGGCAGAAAATAAACTAGGGAGAATTGTAAAATGCGTACAAAAGAAATTTTAAAAAAAATTGCTAATAAGAGAAAAGAAAGGGGTTTATACTTAAAGAGAAATTAAAGTTCCAAAATGAAAGAAAAAAATTTGACAAAATAAGAATGGTAGAAAATACTATAAAGAAAATTTATTTATTTACATGAAATATGAAAATAAGAAAAATAAAAAGAACATTAAAAGATATTTTACGATTTTGTGTTTTTTGTAGTTAATAGAAGAAAAGAAAAGAAATATATTATAGAAGAAAAATTAAGCTAGCAAAGGAAGATTTTAAAATAAAAATAAGATTTAGTTATTAACATTTTACATTTTAAAAGAGAATAAAAGGAAAAAGAAAATGAAAATAAAAGAAGAAAGTGACATGAAAATGATAATTGAGTTTTAACTATTATGGAAAAAAAAATTATAGTGCTATTTAAAAAAATATAAAAATTAACTTAAAAATCTTTTTGTGATTTTTGGATTTAACAAAAGAATAAAAGAAATACTATAGCAAAAAAAATTAAACTAACTTCAAAAGAAAAGAAAAGAGAGAATGCAACATTTAAAAGGGATTTAGATTAATAATAAAATGCTAGAAAAAAAAAATTACAAGAAGAACAATAAAAGAGAAGTGCTAAGTTAAAAAGAAAATAAAATGGAGCATTAAACTAATGCTATAAGAAAAGAAAAGAAAATGAACTAAAACAATATTAAAGAAAAATTAGACTAATTAAAGAAAAAGAAAATTAAAAAAAAGCTAAAAAATTAAGCTAATGTTAGAAAGATAAATTAAAATAACTAAGGAATGAAAATAAAATAACTACATTAAAAGAGAAAGGAAAAGAAAAAGAAAATAAAATATTCTAATGAATGAGATTGGACTAATATTTAAGAGACAAAAGAATTAATTACAACTATTCAATCTAAATGTGAAATGTAGTATTAATTACTATATTCACGTAAATGTAGGTGCGTTATTATGGCCCTTAACAACATTATTAAGTTGTAAATACCGAAATATATTTGCACCAATTAATGGATACAAATAAAAATTACAATGTGCTAAGTGTGAGTATGAAAGAATTAACAATTAAAGAAGTAAAGAAAACAACTAAATTATATAAAGTAAACAAGATTAACTATATAAATGAAAAGAATAGGCAATTTAAAATTGAATTTTTAACCCGGTCACTCCAAAAGAGAAGAAATGGAGCTAGAAAGACTAGGGATCCAAACGAGGTACCTGAATCGTGGAATCCTCAAATTGGGGAATGCGCTTCAATCCTCGGTTGATGACGCCAAGCTGGGGCTTCAAATGTATGTATTGGAGGTTTGGGACTCGGTATTTCGACAGAGTTTCGACGTCGGAGCTCGGAATTGCTTGGTGTCTCGGCAGGGCTTCACTCTCAAAATCTCACACTCAAATTCTATCTTGAAAACGTACCAGAGGTACAGCATTTATAGAGTTTATCAACCAATGAGACGTTGCCACGTTTTAGGGACACGTCAGGCCATTTGGAATTGGAGGTCGCCACAATGTAAGTTGGTGGTTGCCATGTTTTAAAATGGTTCCACAAAGTTCTATGGTGGTCGACATGATGGGAGTTGGCGGTCACCATGATGAAAGGTAGCGGTCGCCACGTTTAGCTATGGTTTCCAAGAGGTTCTATTGGCGGTCGCCTTACTTGGGCAGCAAGTTTTGATGGTTCGTCAAAATTTCACAAGTTCGAAGGTTTCGGGTTCAAATACCGAGCTTGGATCACTTCCTGAGGATCGTACCGAAATACTATTCCACCTGTTTTCATCATCGAATTCGCCTAAGATTAGGTGGGGTCAAATTAGGGTGTCTACAGCTGCTACCTTTCCATATTTGGATTTCTCATCTTTCCTGCCTGAAGACGACGATGCAGCAAGTCTTCCACCTTGACTCTTCTTCTCTTAACTCTTTAAACACTTCTATCTTGGGCCATGTTTTGGCAAATGAACATACATTTACGTTTAGCAGGGCTGTGTTTTGGCTGCATAGGAAATATTTACATTTAATCTTGTGGGTAGAGGGAACGTGTTTTGGCCACATAAGAAACATACTTGGATCTTGGGGCCGTGTTTAAGCCGTGTTTAGACTTGATGTTGATTTTGTTTTTGACTTGTTCTAAATGTCCCTTCCTTTATTCTGTTTACTTGGTTCATCCTTGACTTCTGCTTTACTTTTGACCTGTTCTCATTCTGCTCAGCTTATCTCCTCTAATTATTCTTGCTTCTAATTTCTACTTGGTTTATTCTTTGCTCATCCCTCAAATGGCCGACCAAATAATTGGGGAGTCAAGTTGAGATTTAGGCCTTGGCATGGCTGTAGGCAGCCTGGACCACCTTGAGCCGACCGAACCATCTAGTAGCTCAAAAATCTACTAAGGCCCTTGCCTGGCTCTAGGCAGCCTGGACCATCTTGGACCGATCAAGCCATCCAGTAGCTCAAAAATCTGCCAAGGCCTTGGTCGGGTTCTAGGCAGCCTGGATCATCTTAGGTCGACCGAGCCATCTAGTAGCTCAAAAATTTGCCAAGGCCTTGGTAGGGCTCTAGGCAGCTTAGACCATCTTAGGCCGACCGAGGCATCCAGTAGCTCAAAAATCTGCTAAAGCCTTGGTCGGGCTCTAGGCAGCCTAGACCATCTTAGGCCAATCGATCCATCCAGTACCTCAAAAATTTGCCAAGGCCATGGTCAGGCTCTAGGCAGCCTGGACCATCTTAGGCCGACCGACCCATCCAGTAGCTTAAAAATTCGCTAAGGCCTTGGTCGGGCTCTAGGCTGCCTGGACCATCTTGGGCTGACCGAGCCATCCAGTAGCTCAAAAATCTGCCAAGGCCTTGGTCGAGCTCTAGGCAGCCTAAACCATCTTGGGCCGACTGAGCCATCCAGTAGCTCAAAAATCCACTAAGGCCTTGGTCAGGCTCTAAGTAGCTTGGACCATCTTGGGCCGATCGAGCCATCCAGTAGCTCGAAAATCTGCCAAGGCCTTGGTCGGGCTCTAGGTAGCTCGAACCATTTATATTGCTCGTGATTTTTGTGGCCGAGTGTGTAATGTACTGCCAAAACTTAGTCTTTATTAATGATAGACAATGTTTTCCTGGTGGGGATCTTTAGTTGTTGAGGTCACCTTTCTCAAAACGAGATCTCCAGCGTTGAACCCTCGCCCCTTGACTTTCCTGTCATAGTGTCTCTTCATTCTCTGCTAGTACGCGGCTACTCTGACGGCGTCTTATTCACATATTTTGTCCACAATGTCTAAGCTAGCACGCTGACTTTCTTCATTGTTCTTTTCTTGAAATTGAGTCACCCGTGCGCTAGGTAGGCCTATTTCGACTGGTATAACTGCCTCACTCCCGAAGGCCATCATGAACGGTGTTTCTCTCCTATGGCTGTTCGGGTGGTCGTTCGGTAGGCCCATAGGATACTCGATAAATCGTCAGCCCACAGGCCTTTTGCTTGCTCCAATCTAGTTTTGATCATTTTTAGGAGGGTCCGGTTTGGTCACTTCCACCTGATCGTTGGCTTGGGGATGGGCGGGTGTAGTATAGTGTACCCGGATGCCTAACTACCCACAGAACTCCTGGTATTTCTTGTTGTCGAACTGCCTTTCGTTGTCGCTTATGATGACATTTGGGACCCAAAACCTACATACAATAGACTTCCATACAAAGCTTACAATGTTTGCTTCGATTATCTTAGCTAGCGGTTCGGCCTCCTCCCACTTGGTGAAATAATCAATAGCTACTGTGGTGAACTTGGTCTGATCTTTTCTGATGAGGAATGGTCCAACAAGGTCTATTCTCGACTGGGCAAATGACATAGGGGAAGTTATTACGGTCATTTCAGTAGGGGGCTGCCTTGGTACATTTGCAAATTGTTGACATTTGTTACATCTCTTCACCAGAGCTAAAGCATTCCGTGCCATGGTTAGCCAATAGTATGCTTCCCGTAGTGCTTTGTGGGCTAACGCTCACCCTCCACTATGATTTCCTCATACGCCTTCATGAATTTCTCTTAGGACATAGTCTCCCTCTTCCTTTGTGAGGCATTTGAGCTATGAGAGTGATAGGCCCCTCTTGTAGAGCTTCCCTTCCAAAAGAGTGTACCGGCTGGCGGTAAGGCTCAATTTTCTTGCCTTTTCTCAGTCGGTCAGATAGACTCCGTCTCTGAGGCACGCAACAATTGGGTCCTTCTAGGATGCGGGTGCTTGGTGTTCTCTTACCTCTAGTTGCTCATACTTCGCCCATCTCAGGCCTGACTCGACGAGGTATTGCAAGGGGGGTCATGGGCCAGTTCATTTTTTGGGGCTGAGGCAGCTTTGGCCAAGGTATCCGCTCGGTGGTTACTTTCCCTCGAAACCTGCATGATGGAGAAGTGCTCGAACCCCTGGCTGATCATTTGCGTAGTTTTTTGGTAGATGGCCATTCTATCTTCCTTGGCTTCAGACTTTCCTTGGACCTTTCTAACCACCAACTGTGAGTCGTTGTATACCTTTACTTGTACGGCTCTAACAGCTCAAGCTAGCCTCATTTCGGCAATGGCTGCTTCATACTTGGCCTCGTTGTTAGTGGTTTTAAAACAAAATCGGAGGGAGCGCTCCATCGTATCTCCTTCGGGGGATATGAGTGCGATCTCAGCTCCATTGGCGTTTACGTTGGCTGAGCCATCTATATATACGTGCCAAACTTGTTTAGCATCAGAACCCTGAAACTCTTCACACTTGTCTGGCATCGGAAGACTTGTGGCTCCCGAGCTCGATGGACCTGGCTCTACTGTTAATTTGGCTACAAAGTCAGCAAGGGCCTGACCCTTTATCGCCACTCGGGGTCGATACCTGATGTTGAATTCTCTGATTTTGACGGACCACTTCGCCAAACGTCTCGAGAGGTCAGCCTTCTGCATGATCTGTTGTAGGGGCTGATCTGTTAGCACGACCACAGTATGGGCTTGGAAATAAGGGCGCAATCTCCTTGTCGAAGTAACTAGCGCAAAAGAAAGCTTTTCCAACTCAGGGTACCTTGCTTTGCCCCTTCAATAGGCTTTGCTGATGTAGTAAACGGGTTTCTGGATGCCTTGCTAATCCTCCCAGACCAAAGCAGCGCTTAGCGCTGATAAGGACACAACAAGGTATAGGAATGACTCTTCGCTCGAGTTGGTCCAAGATAATAAGGGGGTGAAGATAAGTATCTTTTGAGGTCCTTGAATGCTTTTCCACACTCCTCTGTCCACTCAAAGGCCTTTCTGAGGACTGTGAAAAAGGGAAGGCATAGGTCGGTTACCTTTGACACAAATCGATTGAGTGCCGCTATCCGTCTAGTCAGCCTTTGAATCTCCTTCGTGTTTCGTGGGGGATGCATCTCTTGAATTGCTCTAATCTTCTCTGGATTGGCCTCTATCCCTCTCTGGCTTACCATGAAGCCAAGGAACTTTCCTCTAGTGACTCCGAAAGCACATTTGGCTGGATTCAACCTCACATCGTACTTTTTTAGTACGTAGAAGGTTTCCTCTAAATCGGTGAAGTGGTCTTCAGCCCTCTTGCTCTTCGTCAGCATATCATCTACGTAAACCTCCATGTTCTGCCCGAGCTGTTTGCTAAACATGCAATTTACTAAGCACTGGTAAGTGGCTCCCGCATTCTTAAGACCGAAGGGCATGACACTATAGCAATAAAGCCCTCAGTCGGTGATGAAGGATGTTTTCTCTTGATCTCCCGCATACATTTTAATATGATCGTTTCCCGAGAAAGCATTCATGAAACTTAGCCATTCATGCCCGACTGTAGAGTCTATTAACTGATCGATCTTGGGTAAGGGGTAACTGTCCTTGGGGCAGGCTTTCTTTAAGTCAATAAAATCCACACACATTCTCCACTTACTATTGTGCTTCTTCACGAGTAGGACATTTTCTAGCTAATCTGGGTACTGCACCTCCTTAATGAAGTTTGCTTCCAGCAGCTTATTGACTTCGGATGAGATTGCGTCATTTCGTTCCTTAGCGAAAGTTCTCAACCTCTGTTTGACTGGTCGGTAAGTCAGGTTGACGTTAAGCCAATGCTCAATGACATCTGCCCGTATGCCTGGCATATCCTCATACGTCCAAGCAAATACCTTTTGGTGTCGTCTCAAAAAGTATAGTAATTGGCTCTGTTCCTCTTCAGGTAGGAGGATGCTGATGAAGATCTGTCTGTCTGGTCGGTCGGTATCGAGGGGGAGGCCTATGAGCTGCTCGGCTGGTTTAAGTTTTGCCTCATTAACCTCCTCTCAAGACTCCAGGGTGTCAATAGTCAGTGATTCCTTATCCTTTGGCTCTCTGAGGGAAGTAGAAGTGATCGCCCTGAATAGATTAAGGGCGTTCCTTCCCAGTATGGCACTGTATGCTGAGGGACAATCAACCACTAGGAATGTGACCTGTCGAGTGGACTGATTCGGGCTGGTTCCCATCATCAGGGGTAATTCAATGGCTCCCAGGGGTTGAACCCTTTCTCCATCAAACCCAACCAAGGGGGACCTAACTAGAGTTAACCGACCTTTATCAATGTTGAGCTGTCGAATGCTTGCAGGAGAAAAATGTCTGCAGAGCTCCTGTTGTCTACCAGTATTCGTCGCACCCGGTAATTTCCTAACACCATCGTGAAAACCAGGGGGTCATCATGGGGGTACTGAATTCCCTCCTCTCATCATTCTCTGAGAAGGTTATTACCTTTTCTTAGGAATCCGTCCATGCTCTGACTGAACGACTGGTATCGAGGACTTCTATCGAGGCCTCTGTCTTCAACCTTCGGTAGTGGGTTTTCCTTGCCAAGCAGGTGTCCCCTCCTCCAGCGAACCCGCAAAATATCACTCGGACCTCGCAGGCGACTTCTCAGTCAGTTGGAGGCTCTTCTCGTTCTTTTTGTGGCTTGTCTTTATGTGGTCGGTCGGTCACGAATTAGCGCAGTGAGCCTCTTCGAATTAGTGCCTCAATCTGCTCCTTTAGGTCGAAGCAATCTTCCACGTTATGCCTATGATCCTTGTGGAACCGACAGTACTTGTCCTGGTTTCTTTGATCTGGCGTGATTCGTAATTTCCTTGGCCACTTGAGATTAGGATCATCATGTATTTGTAACAGGACCTAGTCAATGGGGGTGTTCAGCGGAGTGTACCTTTCGAACCAACTGGCAGGGAGTCATGTTCTTTTACCATCCGAGGGGCGGGGAGCTCCTCATTCCTCTTCCCTTGACCTTTGTGGTTGGTCGGTGTTGTTGGATCGCGGGCCCTTAGTCTTCTTTTCTTGCTCAGGTCTAGATTTATCTTTTCGTGTGTTCATCGCGTCCTTTGCATTCATGTTCCTTTGGGCATTGGCCATTAGCTCATCCATATTCTCCGATGGTGTCTTGGATAGGGAGAATAAAAATTTGGTGGGTTGTAATCCCCCCATGAATGTGGTCAAGGCTACCTTGTCATCCACGTCATTTGCTTGCAGCGCTTTTGCGTTGAATTTGGACACGTAATCTCTGAGTGGCCCCTCAACAGCTTGTTTGACGTTCAATAGGTAAGGGGGCGACTGACACTGCCTTTGCCCTCCAATAAAGTGTCCAATGAAAAGTTTACCGAGCTAGTTGAAAGTGGCGACGGACCCTAGTTTTAGACGAATGAACCAAACGTGGGCCGATCCCTTCAGGGTAGTGGGGAACGCTCGGCACATGATCTCATCTGGAACCGCGTGTAGGTGCATGAAGGCTTTATAAGTTTCCAAGTGATCTAGGGGGTCTTTTGTGCCATCAAAGGCCTCTATCTATTGCATCTTGAATTTTGTAGGTAGTGGTTCAATCATGATCATCGGGGAGAAGGGGAGGTCAATCCGCTGTATTAGTTTATCCACATCATCAGCCTTTCTGTCTTTCACCGCTTCCATGACATTTTGGAGTTGTTCCCTCATTTGCTTCATCTCGAGTTCAATTGTGGTGGTGATTTCAGACCTGACGTGTAGGTAGGCCTTCCTTATACAGGAGGGGACCTGCTACCTCTGGGCTTGTTTGTCCGCTTTCCACCTCCTCCCTGTCATGGAGGTTATTGCCTTTATTCCCTTGCCCCTGGCCTAGATAAGCATCATCTTTGATCAGGTTGGGCTGATCTGGAGCTTCCTGGTGTTGGTGGGCAAGATCGGCGGGGTCGAGGTTGACAACGGCAACCCCTGGCATCCCAACCAGGACGAGCGGGGCCCCTATCGCATGATCCTTGAACCCCTGGTGGAGGGCACGTGTTTGTTGTGCTAGTTCCTGGACTAGGTGAGTCAGACGTGGGCAATTGTGGTCGGAGGTCATGACCGATGTTTTAACCATTGATCGTACCAAGGAAGAAGGAAACAATTTCCATAGACGGTGCCAAATGATGATACCTTAAAAGTAGAAACGAGGGCGCCGAGCCTTGCTAACTTCAAAATCACTCTTCCTATTCCCTAGGAAGACAAAATCAGGGCTCGTACTGGTGAGGTACTGACCGAGTACCCTCCGATACTTAAGTCAGTCCTTGCTTCAGAACTTAATACAGAAGTAATGTTTTTGGGTCAAAAGTCATACCTCCATAGGATAGGGCCGAGATTAATATATGGAGAAAGGTCCATTGTAGGATTGAATCAAATCCCACAGTTTGTGCTTGCTACGATCCCAGGAAATCAGCTCTTTCCTAATAAGGTGGCGTGCCTCCTGAATTCACGGAGGCTATTGGAGATGAGCTCAGTGCCTAATCACTTGGTCGTTCGCCCAGTTCCCTGGCATTGGTCGGTCGGTCACAACCGACCACATAAGAACCTATTAAAAGATTTTAGAGTGACTCTCTGTAAACATGTTTTTGAGCAGCAAGATGTCCGCAAAAGAGGAGATGATGGGGGAAAGCACCACTACTCGGTCCTAGGGTTTTGGAGCAACTGATATCTAAGCTAAGGTTTTTTGCGAAAGAGGAGATAGAGAGGAGAAAAACCCAACAACTCAAGCATAGGGCTTATGATTTTGGAGCAAGGTAAAGGATTTTGGAGCAACAATCCCTCGAGAAGGGGAAACAAAGCTCTACGGGTATGGAGATCACTTTCCTCTATTTTTATATTTTATTTATTTTTATTATATTTTTCCTCTCATCTAGGTTCTGGACCTCATTGGAGCAACTTGTATTGGAGCAACCTATATTGGAGCGACAAGTCTTATCTTCTAGTATATAAAGTTTTGTTGAAAGGAAGCCTTGGTGTTTTCGGGTAAAGCTTGTTCAAACTTTTCTCTCTTTTGTTGTATTGAAGGTTATAGTGGACTTATCCAACTTGATCATATGTCTTTTGGTTTTTGGAGTTATATTATTTGGAGATCCCAACCATTGGGTTAAGGAACGAGGTGTTGGGGAGCGAGTGTTAACCAAAATTTGGAGCTGTGGGATTTTGGTTCTTTGAGTCATTCATTCTTTTAGCTATTGGAAGAGTGCTTGATTGTTCATCTTTCATTGAGTAAGATATGCTTCACTCCTTTCATTAAGAATATTGTCATAAAAGAACTTTACAGCCAAGGATGGTTGAGCATGGGTGAACTAGCCAAGTTGCTCACGTAGCTTTCTATTCATTTTAAATAGGTAGAGCACATAAACTTTGAGCTTGAGGGTCTTCGACTAAGGGGGCTTGAGCTCATGCACCCTAACCGATGGTAGTTAAGTTTTTTTCTTACGACTTTGCCATTTCTTTCTTGAAAACAATTACCAAGGGGAGAGATTTCTTGAGCCTAAATCCTTCTAAGCCAAGGGCTTTAAGAGCCTAGGCCATCCTGAAGTAAAAATTTGGTCTTCATGCATACATACTTGAATTCAAATAAACTATAAACTTCTATTTTGTTTATTTATGTAGGATTTTTTGACATCTAACTTGAGTTATGGTGAGGTCTCGAGGAGCAAGATGAGAGATTATTCGCTTTGGAAGAGTTGGCTCTTCTCGACAGAGTGTAGGGCAGGCGAGCACTGCTCATCATGCTCCACTCGTCTCAATTGCACAGCGAGCCATGGCGGTTTCTATAGCTCCTCTAGGTGCCAAAAAGAGTTCTTTAAAATGTGGTAAAGATAGAGTAGTTCTTATCTTTTCGAAAGAGTATTATTGGCATCGCACTCCCTATTTGTGCTCTCTGAATTAGTTTTGGAACAGATCCTTGAAGTTCAATTTTGATGTTGCAAGTCCTTTGGAGCCTATGATAGTTATGAAAGAGCCCAAGGAAGGATGGGAAGGACTTATCTAGCTAGAGTCAGTGTCTCGATTTGGTCTTGAACGAGGGGATTATCCATATTCTTTCACTTCATACGAGAGCTATACTACTCCTTTAGAAAAATTTGGTATTAAAACTGGCGAGATTTTTTAGAATCAACATTACATTGGTCTGTTAAGGCAGATGGTATACTTTTTTCTATAAAGAATTCTTTAAACGTGTACATTACATGAGACAAAGCTTGGCTCAATACCCTTATGGCACAGTAGAGCACTAGCTCCTGTAACTTTGTCACTATATAGGGGAGGTTACTCCGATTCTGGAGGATGTGGTTTCCTTGATAGGATTACCAGCTTTTGGTGTTAATCAGTTCGTTGGCCTATCAGCTGAATGGGTCTCAAAAATTGAGTGTCGATGCCTAGAGAGACGTTTTACCTGAACCCAAGAGATTATTGAGCTAGTATCAATGAGAAAAGCACATTGGTCCTTAGAAGCGTCCATCTCCTAAGAATACTTTTGCAGGCTGGCTGTAGTATTGGTATAGAGACTTGAGCTTCTTTGATGAGGACAATCATCGCTATGGGATCCCAGGATCGAGATTGGATAATCCACACCATTTGGATGCCTTTATTACATATTGGCTCTCGCAGTGCATCTTTGTTGGACCACCTCAAGAGGGGGTCAATTCACACGTATTTACTATGGTAGATATCCTTGGTTCAGGGTGAAATGACCAAAATCTCGAGATGCGATGATGGTGCATACGAATAAAATCAAACAACAGCACATATATCAACAACAAAAATATGCGCAAAGCCTATCTGGATGAGAAAGCTCTAAAAAGGCTCTGGATTGAAAAACTCTAACCTTTTCAATGTTCAAAACTAAAATTCGGTATACCAACGAGGCAGAATAGAATTATACCTGTGAGAACCTTTTGGTTTGATCTCGTTTTTAGCACTTGAACTTGAATCTAAAGAATAACGTGGCAAAGTGGTAATCTATTCTCTAACCTAAATCTTCTGTTATATCTCCAAATATTGAAGACACAAACAAAGTGCGGGTTTTGATCCTTCGTGCTACAAAACCCTCTCTAGCCACCTATTCTTTGGTTTTCACAACACATGGAAACTCTAGACTGATATGTAACATCATTCGTATAGTGGCTAAGTTTTATGAAAACATATATATAGGTTATAACTAGGATCTAAAGAGTAAATAACATATGGGCATCCAATGTAATTAGGCAAATTCACTTCAATCCTGAAGCAATTTTCTAAAAACATAAATTACAATTTATACCACTAAAAAATTATAAATACACTTCTAGGCTTATTCTCAAAATCAAATATTCGAGCTCCCATTGTTAAATGCTTATTCTTCTTGTAATAATCGAAACTCAGGAATACGAATAGAAAAGAAAGAACATCTCAAAATAAACAAAATCTCGAACCTAAGTTCGGTAAGAAGAACTAGCCCGACCATTTAACCTTTTTGAGCTTGAGACCCGGGATAGAGAGAGAACCACACAAGCATATACTAAAACCCTAATATTGAGGTCAAGAACTCAAGGTTATAAGACCAATTGTTTAAGATAAGAGTTAAGCTCGAAAAGTTTGAAAAATCAAAATTTTGACACATAGATATCCTAAATTAAAGATTTAAGTATAATTAAGTAGTAAAGGAAAAAATAATATTAAAAATAAAAAAATACCCCTTAGTGGTCGACCACATTGGGAAGAGTGCCAAAAAGTGACTTTTTGGTTTCTTTTTGGCTTAAAATGATGAGAAAGGTATTAAGTTAAGTATTATGATGATCCAATACTTGTTGAGCAAGTAATATACATAATAATATAGTGTTATAGGTCAACAAAAGAAAATAAATTATTATTGAAGTTTATACACAACAAAATAAGTTAAAAAGTCATATATTGCGAGAATAGCTTAATTTGACTTAAAAGAGTACATCTATTTAATCAATTGCTATGGCAACTATGATAATACAGAAAAATACTATATTTCTCATAAACATATGAAAATAATAGGTCTCAGCAGGAAAATACACCAAAAAAATACATCAAATTGACTTTTAAAGTATTTTTTGCACAAAATAGCACGCAAACCAATGCAAATCCCTTTATTGATATGGAGTCAAATTTTTATCCCCCCAAACTGACCCTAGCTGTAATCCCTCAACCCAAATCTGGTGTCTCTCCCTCAAAACTATCACCATGTCAAATCAACCCATGTGATTTGGAAGAAAAAATGTCTTAAAATTTAATTTTTGGTTCACTAGTCTTTCCCTATATAAACTAAGTCAGAAGTTTGATAGAGAAAGGAGGAAGAAGAAAAGAAGAAAGAAAGAAAGAAAGGAGAAATCAAGGAGAAGAGTTTTTCTAAAGCTAAGTCCTTACATCATACCATCCTTGAGCCCTCTAAACAAGTAAGTAAAACTTCTAAACCTTATGTCTAATATCCCTCAAAATATGCCCAAGCACATCCCTTTAAACATTCTAAGAATTGAGAACCGAAATCAAATTGAAAAGGCGTTGTAGTTGGAGATGTGGAGCTGCTATGTTTATGGGAGATATGAGATGTTGTTGTATGTTGTTATCTTTGAGTTGGATGACCTATAAGTGTGCTGGAGCCTTGGTATTCATGTCTAAAACACAAGCATGCAAAGAAATAGAACAAAAACTTGACATGACATAAGTAGAAGACTTGGACCCTAAGAGACTTGATTTTTGATAACATAAATATTTCTGCCTTAAACTTTGGAACGCCATAACTCAATGTAGAAAATTTATCTAAGCATTTTCTTTATGTCCAGATTTATCCTTTTGTGTTATCTTTAATCCAAAGTTGGTTTTAACTCATTTCAATAAGTATAATTCAAGATATTATAATTTTATCAAAGTGTGTCGTTTTCCGATCAGTCAACACCACTGACCTGAAAACCTAAGTTTGCAATGCGATCTGAACTTTGGTCAAAACATGAAAGTTTTTTAGATAACATGTGTATTTATCAAAGCACAAAAAAGAGCACCAAATATTGAGTTTTGATAGGTCAACACCCCTTTCAAAGTCTCTGTTGAGTTTCAGCTGTCATGGGACACTTCTCTCACATATTTTTGTGTAGCCCAAAATCCCTATTTTTAGTGACCTACTCCAAAAGTGGTTTACATGAACATTGTAGCTAATATATTGAAGTACTGTCTGCCAAACAATTAGACGTTAAAGATAATTCTCCAAAATCGTTTCAAACCCTTTCTCCAAAATCGGCTCTGCTGAGTTTTGGCAGCTGACAGACCCTATTTTCTAAAATGGCTAAAAAGTCTAACTTGTTCCAAACAACTTGTCACGCCCCAAACCCCTGGGACCCATGAACCGACCCCAAACCATTCCTCCTAAGGATCATCATCTACGATTTTCATTCACTATAGAATTTGAGTTCCGATTATATGAAAAATTTCTTTAAACATCCATATCCTTGCACATATCCAATTTAAAATAAATGCTTGAAATCTCAAGAATTCATTTACAATTATAATATCTTTAATTACAATCCTCCATTCTGGTCTATATAGAATCATAATGCAAAAATATAAATAAACACAAAATCTTCTTTCTAGCCTTTCCCAAAGCGTCCCTTGCCCTGGTATCGTCCCTGGTTTTCAAAACCTAAAATGGTTTGGTAAACATACGTGAGCCGAAACTTGTAGCATATAAATTAACTCAGATGTAATGCATGATTTGTGAGGTGTGATGGGTGCAACCGAAGTAAAATAAATTTTTTTACCAATTTATTATTCCTTCACACGCACACACCCACGCACGCCGATTTATTCCCATTTATCCTTTCATATTATCCAAATTATCACCATTCCAATATTCGATTTTTCACAAATATCGTGTGACAATTTTATTACCCAGTTTATCACAAAATCGTATCACAATTAACAAATCGGTATCGGGTGAAGCTTATAGAAACCCCTCCCTATTATTTCCAATAGGCTACGTGAAGCCATTGGGTAATAGATAGCTTTATAACTCACCACGATACAACAATACATTTCGAGGGCTAACCTATGGGCATGTGGTCCCCATCTTACGCAAGTTTTCGGTCTTTCACCATGGACCCGCCAGGCCAACTTAATCCACATCAATCCATACGGTTCATTATTTGTTCATTTTTCATAAAATAATTCGGTAGTCCAACCCACAACTGGTTCCTCTCCCAATTATTTTTACACATTATCATTTCAATTTTAATTTCAACTTTCCCATTTCATTGTGAAATCACATTCGGTTATAGTGTTCAATCTCTCTTTTCAAACCAAATGCATCATAAGTTCCAAGACATAACCTTTCATGAATCAAATTGCTTTCATTAATCTCATAATGCACCAATAACACAAAAAGAATTCCTTTGAAATCATGAAGTGTGAAGAAAATTGAATGCACCCATCATATGCATATACATGTATATACATGTTAAAATCCATATTTTCTCTCTAAAGCCTAAACTGTTAAATGATAACCATGTCACTACATAGCCCATAATTTTCGACATCTATACTTATTCTCAAGACCTTAGTCACATGTCAAAAACCCATTTTTTATCGCAAACAACGCAAATTAGTATGGTACTAGCATCCCAATCCAAGTGTAGTGAGGTAGGTAAATCCATAGCCCAAGAGATAAGAAATTTGATAAAAAAAAAGGTTCAATATTGATGAAAATATCATTTTCAAAAGTATTTGGCCAAAAACGGGTGAAAAATAGTTAAGAAAATTTGATATACCCTCACTATTTTAGCCATAACATTTTCCACAAAAAAGATTTTTCTTGTGAGAGTAGTCTTGTTGGAAAACATGACTTCTAGGGTTTCGATTTGAGTACAAAAATGACCCTATTCGGAGTCCGAATGAGAGAGATACGATAAAAAGAAGTTGGCTCTGCGCAGTTAGTCTGCTCGAGCGAACATCGGGCGCTCGAGCGCTCAACTCTCTGCCAGTTGAGCGCTCGAGCGGACACGGCTCCACTCGAGCACGCTGTTGCCTGAGAAAAACCCAAAAACTCCCCTGTTTTGAGTTTCTAGCTTCAAAACCCATAACCCTTCATCAAATATGTCTCAAATCTCAATTTCCACCACAAAAACATTGGATTCAAGTTTCATAAAGCCCTTTTTACGCAAAAATTTCTCAAAATCATGGTTTATTGTTTCTCAAAAATCCCCATTTCCATCTAACCCAATGCAATACATACATAAACCCTTTAATCTATCCATCATACATGAAATTAACTCAAGTTTTATGCATATAAACAAAATATCAACCAAAATCAACGAAAACATGCGAGAGAATCTAGATCCTACCTTGGTATTTGCACAAAAGCTTGAATTTCTTCCAATTTCTCCCTCCTAAGGTTTTGGTTGTGGATGTTTTTGCTTTCTCAATGCTCCATCTCCTATCCCCTTGCTCCAAAGCTTGATTTTCATCCTCAGTTACCCTCAATCAAGCTTTAATCCTTCAATTTCAATGGTGGAGGGCTAAGGCTTCTCATATGGGTTTGGGTTTAACTCTCTCTCTAAGAGGAAGAAGAGAAGAAGAAGAAAGGAGGAGAAGAAAATGATAAGATAAAAATGGGTTCTCACGTGGGTTGATACATATATATATAGGATATAACCATATGGCCCCAAATTTTCTCCAACGTTTTAGAATTGTCCAACCATTTCCCGATAGTCCGCTTGAGCGGACCCCCACCGCTAGAGCGATGATCCCTGAAGCTGAATTCTGCAAATCTTCCCAAAACTCACCTTAAACTTCAAACCTTGTGCACATCTAATTATTTGAATTTCTTCGTTAACTTAGCCATATCAAAATCATTCATCACCATGTATCTCCACTTCACTTTCACATATTGTTAAGTCCACCGTTAGCGAGTAAAATTTTATGGTACCCAAGCCCAAATTTAATTTCTTCTCTTCTCTTACCGAAAATATAAAAAAATAAAATAAACAGGTACCAGGTCCTTACAACTTTTTCCTCTTTGGGAATTTCGTCCCCAAAATTTGTCTCAGATCACACCAACTGTCCTTTAACCTTAATATCAATTCTCACACTTCGCTAGTCGTTCAATCTATATAGCACCTTTCTTAGTCCGCAATCCTGATCACTCTTTCAAAATGATATAACTCACAGATGCTAACACGCCTCTGATCCCGAAAGTGCCAGACTACCATTAGGCCTAACTTCTGAATATCAATATTTCACAAATATTAGAATCATCCATATTCATCGAATTATTCTCATAGTGGGCTTGATCAATCAAAAATGGTTCATCATTTAACACGACATCAATTCTTACCCAAAATTTACACTAGAGCTGGAGTCAACCACTCCATTGTTGATCACCAACTTTCCCTCAATGACCACTATCTCACGTCACATACACGCTCTCGAAGGCTAAACATCCTTAAACATAGCATTATGCGTCGTAGGTTTGACCACCGCTAAGATTCTCCCAACTTTGTCGAATCACAGTCAAATTCAAAGCTATATTCTAATGTAAGTCGAGGACTACGCCTCCATCCCAACACATGTTCCCCAAACTCGAACATTATTCACATTGGTTACACACATTACCCCAAAAATTGCCCATGCCCTTACAGCTAATTAACGATCACAAACCATATTACTACTTGCACTACATCACTCTAGCCCTTCAACCATCGAAACGAAACTAACACCGCCACCTGAAGTTCATGAGGCACTAGGATTGAGCACTCCACATGAGTCAAAAAGTCCCATATAAACAAAATCACATCCATACACATGTCCATCGGTCTTTCAAATCTACTATGCCTCAGATTAAACAATTTGTAATCTTCTGCACTCGCATTACCCCCACTCATCGTTATTACCATATGCATTCGTATCTTCCCTTCGAACAGTCGAACCACTCTTCACTTACTAAGAATTTTGAGAAATCAAAAGCTCTCAAACTGAACACAATTTCAGACTCACAGGAGCCTATTAGAAACACATCACATGGATATCGCAGCCACAAGGTTCCAACAAATTTCCCACGTCGCTAAGAGTTAGAGGTACGACCCTTCCTATATAACCCAGAATAAGTTACATATAAAGGTTAACGATTCTCAGCCGATTGTTGCCAAAAGGACTTTATGTCTCAATACCAACTCCCTTGTCAACAAGAACAAATATTCCTGGCTTACTAACCCGATCTCAAAGGAAACATAACTCTACACACTTACTTTCACATGGTAGGGTAAATAGACTCCACCCAGAAAACCCACGAGGAACTCAACCCTCCAATCACCCGATTTGGAAGTACCCCTACCCTAGGTACACACTCACAAATCACAACACGAACACTATTCCACGAAGACGCCCATCTTTCCAAAACCACTAGATACCGTGACTCAACCTCAATGTACTCCTTATACCCATCAATACTTGGCCTTCACAATATCCTGTAAGTCTCACATTAGGGTCGCATCGCCTATAGTTGCACAACTACTGTCAACCCCAACCATGATACCCAGATCATCTGCCACGTTGAGCTCTCAACTTTCAAACCTCATTCGCACATACACGAACACCATAATTCCTCATATTTCATACAATACATCCCATAGGATTATGAGCTCATCACCAGTTATCCACGGAGACAGAACGCCAATATTCCTATCGCGCTAAAACCTCACCTCATAAGGTTGCGCTTCACTAACCTAACTTCCACTAAGCAAATCACAGCCACGACACGGCCTCTGACCTACTATCCAAACAACTCTCGTAAAAAGTGCACAGCAGTAAACAAAAGGGAACCCAATCATGAGACCTTTCATCCAAGGTTATTAATACCTCCACGACTTTGCAGGTGCCTCATGCACTTCCACTCCCCAGGTACGCATCTTTCGTAAACATCTTAACCTACGGTTTCTTGTCTATCACCCTAGGCCATCCATGTTGGAGCAAAAAAAAAATTTAAACTGACGCCGTGACCGTGAAAAATGACGTGTGCATTTTTCATGAAAATAACGAACTATATTAATCTTAATACCATTATACCTTTTATGAAATTTGTCAAAAAGTTTCTAGAAGTCCCGAATACATTGAAGACGACCTTGTAACCTTCTCACGTATGTCCCAGATG
>JAOTRH010445618.1:0-31755 GCA_034768845.1 Heliamphora exappendiculata
AGCGGTGATTTAAGGTTAAGTATAAGCTTTTAATGACTTTTCCTGGTGAGCCAGACTGGTATAGAGAAATACCATTGAATAAAAGTCACCTATGTGAGTATGAAGTGGGGCCGCTTCTTTAAGAATTTGATAAGGTGAATTTCTTGAGAAAATACTTGCTGAACCAGGAAGTGTGTTTCATGGCCAAAACGAACATAATTGTGAGAACGAAAACTTCATTGTAGAAGTCGTTGTGTGAAGCATGCTGTCTCGATTTACTACTAAGGCGACACAGTTCAAGGCGGTACCGCTCACTTGTTTGCCGGTAAATCCGATAGGTTCTCACAAGGGAAGGTTTAAGGCTAACCGCTACCTATTCTATGCAGGGACTTTCAGTTGTCTATCTCTCTTGCTGTCAGCTTTGTAATCTGGGTTTGTACGCCCGCCAATTTTATTCATGGGGGGAGATTGTTGGAATTTTGTGAATTCATTAACCATTGAATTTCAGAATTCAATAGAAGAATTCAATTACAATTGAATTGGCCATTCAATTGCCAATTGAATCCTAGAAATCAATACTATTCATGGTTATTAATTCTCCTATAACCCCCTCCATAATGGAAGGTCTATATATGATGTCATCCAATTCAGTTTGCAGGGACAGAGAAAAAGAGACAGAGGAAAACAGACAGAGCAAAGGTTACAGGAAAAACAGTACAGGTGAGAAATGAGAGATACAACTCAGATTATATAGCAAACTGTAAGAGAGAGAAAGACAGACGGAGTACGTTCGTAGTCGATCCTTGGTGGTGTTCCAACGATCGTGTAACCGTTTTATCCTGGGAGAGTGACGCCGGTGGAAAATCTACAATACCCTCGGTAGGCGGTGAATCATTCTTAAGGAGATTGCGTTTGCAGGACTCGGTTTGCAAATTCTATTCCTGTTATTTCTATTATTTTATTTTCCTGTAATTTCAAATTATTGTATTTGTTGAAAGTTAATAAAAATGTGTTTTCTGAATTATCGGGCATGTATATATATTTTTAAAAATCTTAAGAATGAGATTGTCTCCCAACATATAATTCTTAAATGTAATCACCATATAAAAACAAGTCGTGATGTCAATTTTAACGGTAGAAGCGAAGCCCTCTTCTTTGGCTTGATGACCCCCAAAATAAATAGGAAGTTGAAGATTAAAATTGATGGTTAGGTGTGACTTTCACATCCAAATTTCTTGTAACTACCGGAGGAAATTCTGAAGTTCCATGAAAGACTTATATAACCTGCTGTTGATGAATTCCTTGTTAGTTAGGGTACATGGATTTTCTTGAATATCTACCGGTGGGGTGGTTCTTTCGCACTGCCAGCCTATTTCTATTGGTCACATGTTTTTCTGTCCTTTTTGTTTCTTTCCAATCATAAGGTGCATCATGGTCAGTCAGTGTAGGAGATTGTCGTACTCCAAAATATGAAAGGGTAGAATACATATATATATATATACAAGCAATCTCATAAAAACAAAATATTACCTGCATATATACTAAACAAAAAAGATTACTCTGTTGACATGGCGTGAATTCTATATTTTTGCATAATCTCATACAAAATGTTATGTACTCATATATAAAATACATAACTAGACGCACTTCTATCATTTAGGGTTGGTTACTCATTTTTGTAAAATTTACTCTATGTGAGAGAGTCATGTTTTGATTCGTTTGTTTGTTGATGAAAAATTATAATTTTATTATAAGAATCCATGTAAATTAAAATATACGTACTTTTTTTATATGATCCATTTAATTATTAATTTAGATAGAATAAGAAGAATCGCGTCATTACAAAAAAGAAAATTTTAAAAATGGAGGTGCGAAAGATGGACCAAGAAATTAAACCAATCCAAAAAATAATTTGATCTATAATTAAATATCTCCAAATACTTAATTACAAATTACTAGTATAAATCCACTTGTTTTTCATTTAAATCAGACTACTTTTCCAAGCACTACCTAGCTATGTGGAATGGGTGTCAAATTTAACCCCCACAATCTTTGCCTTCCTTAGGTAATCTAGATTAAGCTTCGGTTTGTGATATTTAAAAAATTTGATTTTTAAAAAATTTAATTTTTTTTAAAAATTATATAATATATATATATATATATATATATATATTCCCAACTCGAAATGTATTTATTTTTTTACTTTTTTAAGTTATTGTATTTTGAATATTCCCAACTCAAAATGCATTAACCGGTGGGTCTGCACGGTCCCTATTCGGTCCTAGAATGGCTACCGGTTAGCATGACATAATGTCTTCAGTTGTTTCGCAACGATCATGTGGATACTTAAGGGAAATTACACATCTAGTACTTGAAAGACACATGAAATGGCAAAACGGAGCATCTTTCTTTAAAAGATTTCAATATTTCCACTTCGGACGTGGGTCATGAAAAGAAGTTGAGAGGAATGTTAATTATCTTTAATTTGATATATCGTCAATCAATCGCCCTCTTGCTTTGAGATTTTGATGATTAGATTAGGCCAAAAAGCAACGCTTACCAGTGGGAAAGTAAAGTGTCTGCCCATAAACTTGCCGCCAAATGACCGATGAAATGTGGAGGAGAACTTCAAGTCTGCCTATTTCTGTCAAAACTCTCCCTTTGATGCTCACCTATCAAAACATCGTTGTTGCTATAAACAGTGAAAAAGCGATACCTCGTATGGTTCTAAATTATAAGCAAATAATATAAATACAAATGGTCTCATCATATTGATTTTCAGTTGTCTAGTTAGTGCTTACTGGTTACTAATCATGTTGTAATCGAGACTCTTGTGTAGTGGATATGATTTCTTTTTTTAGTATAAGTTTATTTGAAATATTGAGAGAATTTTACCCTTTTTTTGGGTGTGTGTGTGGTTGTATGGATTGAGAGAGAGTGAAAGTGGCTACATAATGAGTAATTATTTGGTGCTCTTAGAGTTTCATGTGGCAAGTACACGTGGTATTCTTATTTAATATGGTAATGACAAATTTTGCAATAAGAGCATGATGACTCATCTTTGTTGGGTGGTTAGTAGATAAATGTGTTGGGAGAAATATTTCACCATAAGAAACATGCTCGATGATTCAGAAAATACATCTTTATTAACTTTTAACAATTACAATACACAAAATTTACAAAAACGAAATTGCAGAAAATAACATGAACAGAATATGCAAATCGATTCCTGCAAACGCAGTTTTTTTAAGAATGATTCACCGCCTACCGATGGTGTTGTAGGTTTTTCACCGACATCGCTCTCTTAGGATAAAACGGTTAACCCGATCATTGGAACACCACCAAGGATCGGTTACGAACGTAGTTCGTCTGTCTTTCTCTCTCTCACGCAGAACTTGCAACCAGAATATGTATTCTTGACTTATGGCAGGAACCCGCCAGACCAGGACCGGTATTGACTCGGTCGGGCCTAAATTACACCCCTAGATATTTATATATCTCAACAAAAATCATGATTGATTACTTGCGGTTAATGTAGGGAAAGAAGTTACTGGTTCACTAGTGATAATGGCAAGCCTAATTTTTCCCCCCTTTTTGCTCAGTGGATAAGCAATGTCCCCACCAGAAAAGCATTAATATTTTTTTAAGAGAAAAGATTATCAAATCCCAGAATTTCTGTGATTTGAAATACTATTCATAATGCATATCACATGATGGCATATACTAAAGGGTATACTAAGCAAAAGAAGGTACGCATTTAGAAGCTCTTTATAATTTCTTTTTCTACTCTATTTTCCTTTTTGTTAGGAATATATACTTGGGATCCAACTACAAACTCCACATGCATATGAATAATACGATGCAATTTCTGTTGTTTGTTTGTGATTGAATTATGTGCACGAAGTATTACCATTTTTGTCAACTATGGTTCTTTTCAAATTGGCATTGATGTTAATTGATCCTTAGCTACATGCAAAGAATGAAGGGCGAGGGGATATTAAAGGTTCAACCCGTACGGGTTTACCAAGGTTTACTCATCCAGCACGTCTTTTAGGTCGAGCTAGACAAATGTTATTGACATCGTTTCACGGCCCCCCACAGCCTGCCTTTTGGTACTTTGTCTAGGGGCCACACAAAAATAGATTTTGAAGCCAACTTATGTGGTCATTCTATGACACAAATCACTGTTGCTTCGAGCCAAATTAAAAAACGCTCTCACTATTTTGAGGATTTTGCATTTAAAAATACTATGGGGTGTTTGACAAAACTTATGGGCCCAATGTTTAAGGTTTTTTTTTTTTTTTTACTAATTGTAACAAGAAGTTACAATTTTTAAATATTTTTAACTTCTGCTACAACTTATATTATTACAATTTTTTTCTATAAATAATTAATTTTAACTACAAATTATTATATTTACCAAACACTCACAACTTATACTACAAGTTATAATTTATAAGTTATTAATTTCGGTAATACCAAACACCATATATATATATATATCAATGATTTTTGTTGGATTGTGAGCTTGATTTGGATTCATCTATACACAAAGCTCAAATAAAATGTCTAAGCCCAAAAATTTAAAAGTCTTGTATCTTGATAGTCTATAATTAACAACCCAAGTAATTAAACCACTAGCCTAACAACGTGACCAAAGTTATTAATATTAACCCATAAGTTTTTATATATATCAGACTTAATTTTTATTTCCTACTAATGTGGAATGGAGTATCATAATATCACCTACTCAAAAACACGATGCCATTGTCACGTAGTCTAAGTTTTTTTTCCTAATTTAGATGTGGATAGCAGTCAATTAGCGTCACAAAGTATACAATAGCGGAGCTTTTACTCATCTCCGAAACCTTTAGGGATGGCAATTCTCCCGTCCTAGCCCCGTTTTGTCGGGTTTTTTCCACCCCTGATAACAAACGGAGTGAGAACGGTATTTGCTCTTACCGCCCCATTTTTTCCCGCCTCGCCCCCGATTGTATAAAATAAATATTTTTTAAATATTAATATATGTATAAAATATGCATTTTTATAAATATAATAAATCTAAAATATTAAAATATTATATTTATCTCTAATTTTTTTATTTCTTATGAATATTTAGTTATATTAATTCATCAACTATTATTTTTTATTTATTATAATATTTATAACTTTTATTAATATTACTCTTTTAAACTTTAAAAATTATACTCAAAATATTCTCGTACCCGCCTCGTTTCCCACTACTTTTTCGATATTTTCTCCCGTCCCCGCCCCGCCCCGATCAAATAGGGGACGGGAATGGGGGAACTAATCCCCTGTCGCGCCCCATTGCCATTTCTAGAAACCTTTAGTACTCTTCTATCCACATCGCCATTGAGCACTAAATGAGAATTAGGGTTGAGTCTGAAACTATTTGTAACGACTCAAGTGGACTATTAGTCCAATAACTTAAATAAAAATTAAAAAATTTAACAATGCGGTTCAAAATACTTAAGCTAAGTTATTAGTAGCAATTCACAAATTTCTTTATATACCAGATATAATTTATATCTCCCACAAATGTAGAATGAAATATCACGGTTAAACTCTTTATTTAAGTTATTGGGCCAGTGATCCACTTGGGTTATACTATACTCTAGGATATTCTCTTTTGAAGTCTTTTAGAGTACGTTTGTGTAGAATAATTTAATTTATGAAGAATTAAGTGGTAGATGATAGAAAATAGTTGGAAAATGTAATAAATGTAGCTCTGAAATAGGACATGAACAAGTATAAATGAAGATGAAATTAAGTCATTTTGTAAAAGCAAAATTTGACAAACAAGTTCAATGCAAAGATGTCTTCTATCCACTTCTCCTATTTCTAACCGGCCTTCCCTCTTAAGTTTGATCCCACCAAAATCAAAAACCTTCTCCACATTTCTCCTCGCCATCTTATATCATCCTCTATTTAAAATACTCATGATTGGTTTCATATTTGAAATTATTATTATGGAAATTATACTGAAGGAAGTTTAGAGAATCTAATTTCATATTGATTCGATATGAAATAAGAGATTACATGATCTTATAATATTACGATCTTTCTACCAAATGGCTTAAGATTTTTATTTATATAAACTTCATACATTAATGGGTTTGAAGCCGATTTTTAATTTGCTTTTCTCTCTTCCGCAATCGGGACTCATTTTGTCTATTTAAAAAAATTCATACCCCATGATGACAAATTTTAAAAACCGTTGTACGTGAGTGAGTGTTAAAAAATACAATCCGGAATGGAATTAATGATCATTTAATTTAATATATATATATATATATATATATGTATGTATTTGTATATCTCTCTCCACTTAATAACTTCAAACAAAATTTCTTTTAAAAAATGTACATCAATAACCTGCGATGTACCGGACCCGCGACATAAAACAGTAAAGAAATAAACCGTCCTTAATAACATTGCTTTTTCGAATTATACAGGTGGGGAATTGCTTTTAATTCTACACACGTACGTTCTTAAGCGGTTTGTCCATCAATTCGCATTGATTATTCGTGGGTTTAACAGTGACGACCAAATTGTATCCCGGAACAGTGAGTAAAGATAACGGTAATTTAATATTCTCGAAAAAGAATTTGGAAAATTATTTAAAATTCAAAATAAATAATTCAAATTTAGTTGTAGTTACGTGAGTTATATTGTAAATAAATCTAGCTATTAAATTTAAATTCTAGATAAATTTTTAAAAATATTTTCTGAATTTGAGAATGGTATTGCTTTTAATTACCTAACGTTAACGCTTACTGCCTATAAATATGGCTACTAGGGTTAGGATTCCTACACACCAAATAAATGAGCTGGACTTAACCTCTCTTTATCTCTCTTTCTCGCTCTTTCTCTTCCCCCACAGAAGAAATGAGGAAGCGTCAAGTGGTCCTGAAGCGAGATGAATCAATTTCAAGAAATTCTACAACTTCATCATTGGCCATGAGGAGTGTGAGGTATGGAGAGTGCCAGAAGAACCACGCGGCTGGCATCGGAGGGTACGCCGTCGACGGGTGCAGGGAGTTCATGGCGAGCGGGGAGGATGGGGCCGACGGTGCACTGACGTGCGCCGCCTGTGGCTGCCACCGGAATTTCCACAGAAGGGAAGTGGAGAGCGAGGCGGTGAGCGAGTCTTCTTCACCTTCTTCTAATGGGAAGTAGTAGTAGACTCGGGATGATTTATATATGGACGTTTGTGTTTGCGTGTGTGTCTGTGTGTCCGTGTGTGTGTGTGGGTGTGTCATATTTGGGTGTAAAAGGAGGTCCGTGTGATGAATATTCTCCTATTTATTTTCCCTTTTTTCCTTTCTTCCACGTGTCTGAGATTACTGTAGTAATTTTCATTGTTGATGGGCGTGACTAAATGCTTTATATGATAATTATATACCCAGATGGACATATATAGATAGTGTGCATTTGATCAGTAGGTGGTAGTTGAGAATGCCTATGAAGAAGGAACTGAAATTAGGAAAATATAGATCTCAGATATATACATTTATATATGCACGCGTGGGTGTGTGTGATTGTGAATGACATTTCGATGCAATGTAAGTTGAATTATTTATGGAAAATATTTTATGCACGTATAATTAATCACAAGTATTATAAAAATATATTTCAACCATTCATATGCACCTAAAACTCGCAAGTGCTGTGGATTCAACATGTCTATAAATAATCGAGATGCATTTTTTATAAATGATTTGTGATTGATTGTTTGTGCAGTATTACCTATTGTTTATATCTTCCCCTTCATTGAGCTTGAATCTTTTCTCTATGATTTTTGTTGGAAAGGTAGGGTTTTGCTCCTAAATCATTAGGATCCAATATGCTGTTATTTCACAGCTATTTTGAATTGAATCATGCGGCTTAATTACCAATTCATTCTAGCAGCTGTGTAATTAAAGCATATTTTATTCTTGAAATTGATGAAGGAAACTCCAAAAAAATTGAAATTAATTTGGAGAATCTTTTGTTTCCTTCATATAATAAGTCAACTTTTTTATCCTTCTCGTAGCCTGTTTCTAGGTTTAGGTCAGAAATGCATGGTTGTATTCCCAAACGAATGTAGCATCTAACTTGTCTGGAAAGATGGGCTTGTAATTATCAAAAGCTTGGGCCCATTTGGTGGTTGTGGTGGAGTTGTTCTTTAACGATGGCTTTAAAAAGCGATTAATTAGTCTTGAATCACGACCGACCGAGTACCAGCTCTTGACTAAAAAATTTAAATTGTCTCATTTCTTTTGGTCCCATAATGGGTATTGTTAATTAGTAAAACCAATCAAATTAAAGAAGAAGTTCATTGGTAAGAAAGAGAGTTTGATCTAGCCTGACCACGTTCCTAACCCTAGAATTTGGTAAGGTGCAAGTATATATGTTAATATCATCAAATCATGTTCCAGTACTACACGGCTGTTTGCACATTTTCTGAAAAAAGAAATAGGAAAAGTTTGATAACAAGCTGATTTTGAGGCATCAATGGCATGTGATTCAGATCAAAACACGGATGCATTATCGGAACTCCTGCACATTTTTCCTTTCTGCATGAAAAAAGATGCATGTTCATCATCAAATGTTTAGGTATTTGCCATGTGACTATGTGAGCTGTGTAAGCAGAAGAGTTCAAATTAGGTATTGAGCCTGAAGGGGCCAAACCTTTAGGTATATGCTAATTTTTAGTTGGGTAGATGTCAAATCTAATGGTACCGATAACCCTAATGGGTAAATGAGTTGGAAAGCACTCAACTTAAAAAAGTGGAGGTCTCAAGTTCAATTCTTAATTTTTTGCAACAATTAAGGATCACAGGTAAAAGAAGCTGAGTCGTGGATTCAATTATTTTTAATCTCTTGGGGGCCACGGCACAACAATATAGGTTTTTTATTTGTCCGGTCTATGCGTGTGCTGGGACGTATACAGAACTCGTTATAAAATAAAATAAAATCTAGGAATAATGATTAAGAATTTCTTTATGTATTAGTGGGAAATTGGCTTTCAAACAACCGAAGATGCACACAAAGAGTTGTGCATGAAATAATGGTTTTGGTTTACTGTGGGCTGCACATCTTCCGCACTTGGCTAATCAAAAATCTAAGTTTGAGTTTCAAGATCCCGGATATTAGGGGATATTATCATATTAACCTAATCAAAACTGGAAAAGGATACCAAAATTAACCAAATTAACTTTTCTTGAATTTACATATATGCACCCAAAAAAAAACCTAAAAAACTTTTCAGAATTTAAAATGAGTGGTTAAGATTCACTTGTAGTACGTCTCACATCATGTTAAATATGCATCTGCACTCAACAAATCAATTCCGGTTAAAATTCTAAATATGTTTTCGGGATATACATAGACTTGACACAAAATAAGTATTGGAACATAATATTTGTCTGAGTGTAATTACTTTTTATCAAACACGGTTGAGGTCTCAATCATAAGATAATAGGAAAGATTGAAAATAATATACTAAAATCAAATTTGCAACTTATAGTTATCTTGTGAAACAAACCTAATAACGATGAAAACGATATCTGATGTCGCATGTATAAATCTACAAAACACTTGAAGACGATGAAATATAACTGGACTAATTTTTTTGCCGCATCCATGCACTCGTATCTAATTTTTGGATACCTTTTAACTAAGTTCGCATATTTTTAATTTTGAAATTTTATGACTACAATTTTCACAAATTGCACTCGTTCCCAAAACTCATCCGTAACATAGAAATTAACTAGCATGCCATTTAAATCTATGATAAATGTAAGGCACTATGTATGGCTACACCATTTAGCTAGAAGCACCAGCTTCAAAAGCAGTTGCATGGGAATTTTCCGTTGTACCATACAGGGCAAAATCAGAAAATGCGGTTGTCATGAGCTAAAGAATGCGCATAAAAAAAAAAGCATAATACTTCCCTGTCAACAATCAACTCTGCGTAGAGACGAGCGTCTACTGCGAATCTCGGGAAGAAGCTGCTGCAACTTGACACGACGGCGACGGCGACTGGCGAAGCGACGACGACGGTGATTGGCGACGCGACGACAACGGCAAGCAGCCACCATTGATGCCTCTCTTTCTCTCAGGCCGATTTAGTGCTTAGATCCTTCAACTCAAATCTCAGAACTCCTCTGTTCATCTTCTTCTCCGATCAGTAAGGGTAAACAGAGGGGACTGGCGACGCGACGACGATGGCGACTGGCGAAGCGACGACGACGGCAAGGTATTTCTCGGTTTGTTTTCGCTTTCTCTGTTGACGGATCACGGAGGGATTCGTTGGAAATTTTGGGGAAAAATCTAAGGTCCTTGAGATTAAAAACACATCACCTGTTTGAAAAATTACCTCAACTAACAATTGATTGAAGAAGAAAAGCTTTAACTTAAGTTTGGGTATTCCTGAACTGAGCACACCACCTGTTTGAAAAAATGCCTAAACTAACAATTGATTGAAGAAGAAAAGCTTTACTTCCAATTGTTCGCGACTTCATCACCGTAAAAGCTGGAGAACCTTGCTGCAATGGAAAGAAGCGGAGATGCACGAAGATGACAAGATAACGATGACGGAAGGAATAAGACATCCGTGACAAGAAGATTTCAGGGAAGACTTCAGAACGGTGGAGCCAGTGAAATCCCAAGGGAAGGATATTCCATCTTCGTTGACAATCTACCAAAGGACATGCACAGTGGAGGGCTACGCGGCTTCTTTAGTAGAGGGGGCAAAATACTAGATGCTTTTGTGCCCTTCAAATGGAGGAGAAGTACCAATACCATATTTGGATTTATAAGGTATGCAAGCCTCATTAAGGCTGAAGAGGCTATCAGGAAATATCATGGGGCCTGGATGGATAGTTACAAAATAAGGGTGACCATGGCCAGATTCGGGCCAAACAATAGAAGAGCTCCACTACAACCAACCCAGCCAACAAGGGGATCTGGTGCACAAAAAACACATAGTGTTCTCAAAACAGCAAAATATGATGGGAGATCATACAAACAAGTCGCACAAGGGACAACTAATGAAGATGCAAAAAAGTCAAAAACCGTTATAGCAACTATCCCACTAGAAAACACAGAGGACGTTTGGCTAAAGAGATGTATGGTGGGGGTAGCGAAGGATTGGCGCGTGGTTCATGGAATTGAAGATGCCATGAGATTGGAGGGAGTTTTTGACATATCAGTAAAACCACTTGGTGACCCCAAGGTGCTGTTGCAGTTCCTATCGGGGGAAGATAAGGAGCATTATTGCCAAGGAGCAAAGGAGTGGCTGGAAAAATGATTTGAGGTCATGCATGCATGGAGTTACAGAGAGACCAACAATTGGAGAAACATATGGATTGCGATTGACGGGGTTCCTCTTAGTGTGTGGAATGTGACAACCTTCACAGTGATAGGAGAATCAGTGGGCTTAGTTCTAGCAGTTAATCATAACTCAAACTCAAAAAAAGATCTTTATCAAGCAAGAGTGTTTATTGCAATTGAAAGTCTAGAGCCTATCAACCAGATTAGCAATATAAGAGTGGGTAATTTCATATAAAAGATTCGAATTGCAGAAATGTTCGGCCAAGAGGTCATCATAGGTCAACCCAATGAGAAGAAAGTAGCTCAAACTAGGTCGGTTTACACAAATCCTGCTAATGATAAGGAGATTAGTCAATTTGAATCGAGCCAGAAAGAAGATTCAACATCTAAGTTCGATGAAGAAGAGCAGCGATCCAAGGTTTGGCCGGAGCTTCACGCCGATGACTGCGACCTGGTGTCTTTTGTTGAGGAGTCTAGTCAGCCAGGTGGTAAGCAGAACCAGATGACAAGGAATGGTACAACCTCGGGTACACATACTAGCATGCAAATGGGAATCTATGGTGCCAAGAGTCCATATCCACAAGTAGACCATGGGGTAAAAACAAATAGCACATATAAGGAAGTGGGCAGTCGTAGGTGCCCAATGTTGTGGAGTCCGAGACCTATTAATGCTTGCAATGGAAAGGAAAAGTATTCAGAGGCAGCCTTATCTCAAACAGAGGCAACAGTAGGGTTAGAAGGGAGAGTTAGGTTAGGACCTAATGCTAGCCTACATGAAGTCAACACCTATGTCGAGCAAAATAAGGAAGGAGCTGGGACCAGGTCATGTCAAAATGAGTTTTTGGAAGCTGTGAACAATTTGGTCACCAAACTGGATTCAGTTTGTTGGGTTAGGAATTCAACCCAAGAAGAAAAGTCAGAAGCTGAGGTAGAGAAAACGAAGGAGAGAAAACTAAGGGCCCCTAGACGCATGAGGCACAATGTTTTACTACGAGTGGGGTCAGCAAGAGGAAGGAAAAAGAGGACATCACCATTAGCAAAGGCTTCAGATGCAGGCCAAGAACAGTTCCAGGGTACACAAGGGTCCATCTCATCTTCTTGTATCAGAAATAGAAACAAGCTTATCCTAGAAGAGGCAGAGGTGACTATAGAGGTGGGCAAACTCTTGGGAGTCGAGTTCAGGGATGTGGAGAAGAATTGCATTGAGTGGCTGGACTCCCAAACAGATATCCAGAAGGAAGGGGCCCCAAATGATAGGCTCTAATCTAAGGCTTTTGAAGGGGTATACACTAATTGGGTGCTTTAAAGTCTATATGGATTGTAAGCTTTAATCTTGGAATATAAGGGGTCTGGGAACGAGCACTAAAAAGAGAATGGTGAAGCAGATAACCAAAGTTTTGACACCTCATATGATGATGTTACAAGAAACAAAGCTCAAGGCCATCGAGGATGGGGGGTGAGACACCTCTGGGGAGGTTGTGACAAGATCAAGTGGGAAGCATCTAATGCAGAAGGAGCTTTCAGGTACAACAAACAATAGTGTCTAAGCACTACATCATCTTGTTAGGCATCTGGGGGTCTGATTTCGTCTGTGCCTTGGGGAATATTTATGCTCCCAATAATGAAGATATGAGGAGAACTTTATGGAAGGACATTGTTGAGTTGAAGTAAAGCTTCCCAAGACCAAGGTGTCTAGGGGGATTTCAATGAGGTTCTATTGGGAGATGAGAGGAAAGGCTACATAAGCACTCATAGAGGTATGGTTGATTTTCATAATTTTATCCTGCAAATGGATCTAGGTGATCTCCCACTGCAAGGCAGAAGGTATACCTGGTCAAATCTACAGGTAAATCTCAAACTCCGTCTAGACAAGTTCCTCATCTTCGAGGATTGGCTTGCCATCCAAGGCTGGGACTAATCTGCTCATCCTAGAGCCTTATCAGATCACAATCCAGTGGTGTTGGAAGGGGAGTTGAAAGACTGGGGTCCTAAGCCTTTCAGAGTATATAATGCTTGGTTCTCTCATCTAATTTTTCACTCAACGGTCACCAAACTGTGGAGTGAAGATGTGGGCCTAGGATGGGGAGGCTATGTTATGCTAAAGAAACTACAAAATGTTAAAAGAGGCCTCAAAAGGTGGAAGGCTAAAGTAATTGGTAATACCTCATATTGGATATCCAGCATAACCGCTGAGATTGAAGGGCTGGAAAATGTGGCAGAATTCAGGAACCTCAGTGTGGAGGAAAGCAAATTGTTGGAAGGTCTAAGAAGGAAGTTGTGGGAGGCACATAGATGGGAGGAGAACGAGTGAGGGGAAAAATCTAAAGAAATGTGGACAAAACATGGGGATCTAAATACAGGGTATTTTCACAGAGTGGCTAAATGTAGGGAAATGAAGAATTACATTGGCTACATTATCAAGGATGGGAGAATTTTGGTTCATCCAATTAAAGTAAAGGAAGCTGTAGCAGCACATTTCAAAGCTCTGTTTGTAGAATCGATCCTAGTAAGGCCATACATCAGTGGGTCGTTCCTTAAAACACTATCTCAAGCACACTTGGAAAAACTAACAGATACATTCTCATGCCAGGAAGTGTGTGCAACCATAGCAGGGTGTGAGGGTAACAAGGCTTCAGGCCCAGATGGTTTCAATTTTAGCTTCATTCAAAAGTTTTGGTCTACCATGGAACCTATAATTATGAGGTCCATGAGTGACTTCCATTGCAATGGCAAATTGGTGAGGGGCCTAAAAGATTCTTTCATAACTTTGATACCCAAGTCCTCCAGCCCCCAATGGCTTCAAGATTATAGGCCGATTAGCTTGGTGGGAGTGGCCTATAAAATCTTAGCAAAAATCCTAGCTAATAGAATGAAGCAGGTTATCCACCACGTGGTAGGTGAGGTACAAACTGTCTTCATCAAAGGTAGGCAAATCCTGGATGGTATACTGATAGCCAATGAGATCATTGACTTATGAAAGAGGAAGAAACAATCAGGGCTTATTTTAAAGCTAGATTTTCATAAGGCTTATGATTTTGTCAATTGGAAGTATCTGCTTACAGTAATGTCAAGCTTTGGTTTTGGAAGTAAATGGGCGAGCTGGATAGAGGAGTGTATCTCATCTCCATCCCTATCAGTGTTAGTAAATGGAGCCGTTACAGAGAGCTTTAGGATGCAGAGGGGCCTAAGACAAGGGGACCCTTTATCCCTTTTCCTCTTCAATCTTGCCGCAGAAGGTCCGAACATCTTGGTTTCAAGAGCCAACGCAAAGGGGTTGATCAAGGGAATTAAGGTGAGGGCAGGGGCTCTATCTATCACACATCTGCAATTCGCAGACAACACAGTCTTCTTTTGCAATAATAACCCAGAGGAGTTGAAGAATATTAAGCGAGTTTTGCACTGTTTTGAACTCATATCCGGCTTAAAGGTGAACTATCATAAGAGTGCCCTATGTGGTGTTGGTATGTAATCTACAGAAGTGGCCTCTCTAGCAGGCCTGTTGAATTGCATAGGGAGGCTACCTATGCAGTTCTTAGGCCTACCATTGGGAGCAAGCATGAAGAAAAAGGTGACTTGGGAGCCTCTTGTAAAAAAGCTAAAGAACAAGCTGAACGGGTGGGGCAGGAAGTGGCAGGTAGGGTTGTTCTCGTAAAATCTTCCTTAGCAAATATACCCACATTCTACTTGTCCCTATATAAAATGCCTGAACAGGTTAAGGAGACTCTGGATAAGGTCCAAAGGAAATTTCTATGGGGTGAGGAAGAGGAGAAGAGGAAGCTACATCTTCTATCATGGGATAAGGTGACAACCTCAATACAGCAAGGTGGTCTTGGCATAAAGAATTTAAAGCAAAAAAATTTAGCATTACTAGCTAAGTGGTGGTGGAGATTTTTTCAAGACAAGCATTCTCTGTGGAAAATTTTTATTCAGCAGGTGTATGGTTATAGGTTTGGAGCATTCTCTAATAGGGTTACACTCTAGGTTGTTCTTACTAGCAAAGAACCAGCATATTATCGTGGTTGAGATGTGTAGAAAACATGTGCAATTGGATCCAGAAGGTTGCTTCAGAAGGCCCCTCCTATCATGGGAGGCTGAGAGATGGCTAGAGGTTTTGGAATTCTTGAAATTAAATCCAGTGGAGGCATCAAAGGATGATCGATTTGTGTGGAAGGGTGAGAAGAATTTGGTCTTTACGGTCAAGTCTCTATACAATCATATGACTAATACCAGTGGCAGGGCGAAAGCGTGCAGTAGCAGAATTTGGCAACAAATTACTCCTCCAAAGTGCCTCCTCTTTAGCTGGATGGCAATCCAGAATAAAGTGGCCACTAAGATGGTCCTAACTCATAGAAAATTTTTGAAGCCTTGCGAAAATCTCAGGTGTGTCTTCTACAATACAGAGGTTGAATCTATAAACCATTGTTCATCAACTGCAATGTAGCTTGGCAGGTGTGGTCGGCGTTAATTCAGTGGTGGGGAAAGAAGTGGGCTTCTCTGGGAACCTTGCAAGTTTTGTTTAAGTCGTAGGTGGGGGGAAGGAGAAGAGTCTCAAGGAATATCTTTGGAATTCCACTTTCATTGCTGGCATGTGGTCTAGCACGCAATAGATTGGTTTTTGATAATTATAGATTGGATTTTGGTGACATCGTGTTCATGGCAAAGATGAGAACATGAGTATGGCTAAAAGAAAAATCGAAAGGAAGCTGCCAGTAGGTAGCGGGTTTGTGTTGGAAGCTCACCAACTTGTGTTTTTGGCTATCTGTGGGAGCAATGCTGCTTATGCCTTTGTGGGTTGGCTTTTGTATGTATTGTTGATGTACGGGTGACATTCGCCAATATGCTCAGCATGGGAGGTTTCTTGTATAATTTTTTAATATGTATATAATTTTTATTTAGCCGTTCAAAAAAATAAAAGAATGCGCATAAAAAATTTATGCTAATTCTTAACATATCCACCCTATTAATAAATTATTATTTACATTACAGTTTTAAATCATTGTGTTAGTTTATATAATTCTAATAAAATAATAAAAAAATATATTTTGATGTTTATAATTAAAAAGAATAAAGAAAATTAATAACATACATGTACATATATAAATTAAAAAGCAAAACCTTAATAGAATTGATGTATTGTGAGAAATAATTGGAATCATCCCATTATATACTAAAAACTACACACAAAAATACAGAACTAATAAAAGAAAATGAAAACTTCATAATATCACAATGTGTTGTAAAAATACTTATTAATTATAAGCGTCAATAAGGCATTTTAAAAAAATGGATGGAGGTTGATTGCCCCTGTTCGATCTAAGGGCCGATTGCAACATTAGTCTTTTAGCTTCTTAGCTAAAAATGCCAAAAAATATCAAAGTTATCTATTTAGCAAAAAAGTAAAAAGTCAAAAAATTAAAAAGTTAAATTTAAATATAAACTCTTAAAATATTCTATTTAAATTTTTATCGCTTTTAAAATATAATAATGCATTGTATTTATTACATATTTATTACAACTATCAATTATATATAATTATTAATATCAAATATATAGAAGGATAAAATTATTCATTTTGAAAAAAAATAACTTTTTAACCAAACAACCAACTTTAATAAACAATTTACTTTGAATTTAATTTAATTTTTTGACTAAAAATGTAAAAAAATAAAAATAAAAAAAAATAATTTTTAAACTAGTTACTAATAGGGCCTGAGTACCATAGTACTTTTTTGCATGGATAAAATTTTACAAAGAAATATAGAGGCAATCAGAAAGTGGAGAAATTTATGAAAATTAAAAAAAAAATTAAACTATTGAATCAATTTTCTAATAAGTACTTAAACTTTTAATTTTAGCAATTGAGTGTTGCAATAATTCAATTTCAATTAATTAGCACCCTGACATTTGTTGTTGTCATGACCTTGACGAAATAAATACATAATATTTCGTCAACGGATACCTAACCGCATGTTTAGTCAGGTCCGTTGATTCTGTCAACTTTTTTATATTAGCTAACATCTCAGTAATGATTAATTAAATTCAAATAGTTTAAATATTCAATCAATAAAATTAAATTTGTAGGTGTTTAATAAACATTGAAACTAAGTTAGACTATTAGACATTTATGAAAAACTTGAATTTGAATTTATAAAATTTTGAAATACAAATTACTTGTTAATATCATAATAAATCTTCACTTTCAAAATTCGAAATAAATTTTGACAAACTTGATATTCAGAAATGTTTTCCAAAGAAAACAAGTTTTCCACAAGTAGTCAAAACAATTTCATTTGCATCTAAGGCCATGTCTGATAATAGTTATAATAATAAGGGATTTGATCAAATTCATTATTTGTTGATTTCATCTCAAGAATAGTACCAAATATGTAAGATATTGTATGGAGTTTGATCAAATTCAACTCACTATCATAGTATTTGTATTGTGTTTGATATGATAAGATTCACTGTACATATAAAATTAAAACATAATGATTAAATTTTTATCAATAAAAGAGACTATGCGTATAATCTTTCGGAGAGAAAGGAATGTTATTAACAATACCATCTTTCCATAGTAATGCAAATCTCCTCATTTTGAGTTTGTTTGTTATCTCGAATGAACTTTGTATAAAATTGAATAAATTAAGTAATAGCAGATGTATTTTTTATTTTACTAAGGAATTATTAATAAGATTATGTATATACTATGATAAATTTGGTTTATATTTTGTTAGACTGAGATAATATATATATATATATATATATATATAAGTTACCAAATTATTACTAGTAGGAGTCCCATGATATAAATTCGGGACAATTTATTCCAAAACAATTTTTTAAAAAATTATCAAGCACTGTATCTCCTAGTCCTATCATGTCCCCAATAATTTCACAAGACAAACAAGGCCTTAGGTATTAGTTATCTACTTTAAACTACTAATTCCTTCCTTATATTCAAACCAAATGAATGTTTCATTAATTTTCCGAGATAAGTTATGACATATGGACTCCACACTATTTTTTCTGTTTGTAGTTCTTTTGACCCTAATTCTTTCCTCTATCATGCTAAACAAATAGGGCTTTTAAATAGTAACCAATGAAATGGGATCCCGTGGCGTCATTCCTGGACGAAAACAAATCTTGTGAGCCGAATGAGAATCCACTGTGATGCAATTATTGTGTAATGTATCGATTCAACAATTATGCATTATATAATACTTTAATAATATATATTTGTACAATATATAATTATTAAATTATACATTACGTGTAATTACATGAAAAATAGTCCATTCTCGAGCCATCTGTATGAGTTCCTTGGGCCTTGAGGGAATCTGAACATATATCCAGCTGGATTGTAGTGTATTTTTTTATCACATGTGCCTGCATTTTTTATGGGATTGGATTCTTTTTATGTAGAAGCTACATTGTTAGGATTCTGTTTCGCTTAACTCGGACATATTTTGATAATTTAAATTGTTTATTATATAATTTTTGTTGAATTTATTATTGATATAAACAAATAGATTGATTAGGCAATTGGAACCATATGATCAATATATACAATAATATTTAGAAATATGAAGGATTATTATAAATATAAAATTAAATTATTTATTTTTAAAAGATAAATATGACATAATCATGTAAAGATGTCTTGTGTAAGGCATAGTTGACAAAGCCAATCACTAAAAAAAAAAAAAAAAACTCCAACATGCACTCTAAAGAGAATTTATTAGTTATTTTATATAGCTTCTAGCAAATTTAAATTTTTCAACAAGCTGGTTAAAGTTAGGAATGACAATTTTTCCTGCCTCATCCCGAATGCCCTCGCTTGAAGTCCAGTAACACATGGCTCATATTCTACAACGTTGTTTTAACGAATGACTTTATAAAGTTAGATAGACGATGTGTAGGATAAAAGGCACACCAAGGTCCTGGATTTCAAATTTTTTGAAATTTTTTTCGTCTTTTATAACAAATAGAGTAAAAACGATATTTGTTTATCTCTCTCCAATTATCCTCACTATGTGCTCGATTATATATATACACAATACAAAATTTAGTTTTTTTTAACTATAATATTACTAAAATATAAAAATATTGCATTTATAACACATTTTGTCCTCTATTTTATCATTCGTCATTTTAATTTTAATTGTTCATTAATCAGTATTTTTTTACTATATTATTTCAAATTTTCATTCGTATTATTACTTCTATAATTTAGTAATTATCCCTCCCGCCAATTCCTCAATCTTCCCTGCCCTCTCCCTTCCCAATATAATAGGGTACGGGGACCTCAAACCCACTCATGTCCTGTCCTATTTTTATTTAAAGGTTCTGTATTTTGGTTTTTCTCCTATTAGTTTAGTTAAATTTTGCTAGTTTTTATTTTTTTATAAATTATATAAAGAGCAATATATAAAATAATTTGAAAGGCTTGAATGGTTAGTTAAAATAAAAAATAGTGTTCGGAATACAAAAATAAAAAAAGTAACAAATAAAATAGAATTTTTTTTTTACTTTTGACTAAATAAAATGACTAATAATGTTGGAAATGGTCTAACAAAAAAAAACATAGCATAGGGTGTTTTGCAAGACTATTGTTGAGATAAAAGAACAAAAATTTTATCTTAGAATAAAGAGCTAAATAGAACAGTATAAGAAATCAGATATGATGGGATTAAAAATACAATTGAGAGAACTATAATTTAATTCATAGTAAAATTATAAGTTATTTTAGAGAATTAATTGTTTTAGATTTGGTTGAAATGAGAAAAATTATAAAATGAAGATTATAACTATTTTTGGCGGTCATATTTAATAAATAATAATTTAGAGCAGAGAGTATTTTTGACAAAAATTGGACCGAACAAGACTCAAATTTTCAGAATTTGTCTATCCAAATCGCTAGTTTTAGTAATTCATTAGATTGGACCGTAAATCTCTCAATTGTTGTTTGAAACAAGTTTTGAAAGCGCTCTAACTCCATCTTTTCAATTGTATGTATTGGTTTATAGATTGGGTTTGTGTGATGGAGTTCTAAAGTAGCTACGATCTACTTGTGTGGTATGGAAGGAGATCTTTAATTGGTTCTGGTGATTAGATCTCCTTGGCCATGGTAAGATGCTACTTCAAGTTATCTTGTTAGGGCGGAAGGGCCTATCAAATCTGCTTGACTCAAAAAGCAAATTCCTTAGTCTACTATTCACAAAATTATTTATCTTACTCTTTTTTAGAATTATTTGTCTTCATCTTCAAATTATTTTTCTCTTATTTGACAATAAATAATAATATTTTAACGTTTATTTTATGCTTTATCCGACTTTAAACAAACATCATACAATTAAGATTTTCATATATATAATCTCATATACTATCTCATAGTATTAAAAAAGCATGTGAAATTTGCGTACTTCTTTTATCTTTTATTATATTTAATTTTATCCGATAAATCAAACATGGTATTAGTTTGTGCCTATTTGGGATATTTAAAAAGTTTGGCTTTTAAAATATTTAACATTTTTCAAAAAAAAAAAAGGAATAAAATAAAGTTGGATTGTTTGGAATAATTTTTTGTAATAGTTTTTTAATGTTTTTGTTTTTTATTAAAATATCTGAAATACCTTTACTTTTATCTTTAAGTTATAGTATTTAAGACATTTGCACGATTTTTTTTTATTTTTGTGAGTAGGATTGACTTTTTTAAGTAAGGATATTATAGTAATTTTATTTGAAAAAAGTTATATTGTTTGGGATATGCATTAGTTTTTTTTTCTTAGATTAAGAGATGAAAAAAAAAGTTTAGTTAAATTTTTTTTAAAAACCTAGCATAGCAACTTAAAAGTCAAATTTTTTACAAAAATTTAAAAAAAAAACAGCTTAAAAAGCTATCCCAAACATGCCTGTAGACTCGAACAAAGCCAACAAAGCCATTGCGTGGTTAAAAAGAATTAATCAATGAGACCTCCCTTGATAATAAAGGCCCAAATCAAGTCCTGGCCCATAACTGAAAACTCTCCTTTTAATAAATGGAAAAAAAATAAAAAGCAGACCCGTCTGTTTCTTTCTCTTTGCCCTAATTATTCAACCCTTACCAATTTATCAGCAGCGGTGCAGCTTCGAATTTGTGGACAAATACAACTTTTCTATGTTAAATTAACTTTTCACTATAATTTCCATCATTTGCATAATTTGAAATTTCAAGAATCTTTAATCATGTTCAATTTTATAATTCTTCTCCTTTATCTTTTTTAATTGTTTTGGTTATAAATTGGATATAGTTGAAATGCGAAACAATCTTACAATATTTTCGTCGTTGTGAACTTTTTATACTTATTCTTTTTGAAATTGATGTATACAAAATTATAGAGGTACCCTCTTAACCGAGCAATTATAGCTTGTTTGTATTGAATAATTTTAAAAGAAAAGAAAATTTGTTATCACTAGAATCATTTATTTGAAGAACTAAATAGATGAGAATGAATAAGGATGCATGTTATGCCTCAAAAGCACATCACGTTATTGTGTTTTTTTATCAACGTGGCTTTAAAATATATTTTTATGATTGGATTCTTTCACCGTGTAGAGTTTGTCGAATTTGTGAATAAAAAAATTTGTGAAAGAGTAGAAATCACGCCAATAAAACATGTTGAAAGAAAAAAAAAATTAAAATAGTTTGGATGTATTTATTATAGCCTAGTTGATGCAGTAATAAAAAATATAACAAGATCAAGGATAATAAAAATACTGAGATAGGTATATTTAAATTGACATGAGATGTCTTATTAAAAAAAGTAATGAATTTATCAAAACTAATTAAAAAGATAATTCTTAATAGAGCTAGATAATGCAAGAGAATTTATATGGTCGACCCAGTTAATTAGAACGAAAGTTTAATTTGATTGATTTAATTCGGTAATTTGCCTACATAAACGATGACAATTGGAAGAAGAAAAAAATAATTATCGAATAAGATTTATATACCTACAGTTGGGTAATACATGTAGAAAAATTAATAGGTTGTGGCCCACAATAAAACTGTTTTGTGTTCTGGGCTGGCCCAATGTTACACTTGGACAGCCCTTCAACAACTGCAAAACTATTCTCGACTTAATAAACATAGGTCGCTCAAGGCCTCATGTTGTGGACATGAGGTGGACGGAAAATGACAATTTAAATTAACCACTTTGTTTTTAATGCAAAATAATTAATTTGATTAAACTTTGTTTAATTTTACAATAATAACGATCTTAGTTTTAAATGGGTTGTTTTGAACCGTCCATTTTGTAATGTTAATTTTGTAAAAAGAAAATTATATAATTTATTTATCTATATATGATCAAGCTAATTTTTTGTATTAATAATTTTTTTTACAAAGCTAAAAATAATCGATTTAAATTGTCGTTATGTTATGAACTCCCTCTAAACCTACAAGATAAACTGACCCTGCTCTATTTACTTTTCATTAAGAATGAATGATTTTTTATTTAAAAAATTAGTGAACAATTTAATTTATAAGTCGTTTACTATTTTTTAATTAATAAAAAAAATTTTAATAAGTAAGGTCCATCATCATAAATATTTTAACGCACATAGTTTTTTTGGGACAAAAATACTCTTTAACAGATAAATTTATCTGTGCATTTTCAAAACATGTATAAAAAAGACAGATAAATTTATTTGTCTTTTATTGATAGCACGTGTTAAGAATACAGATAAATTTATCTGTACCTTTTCAAAACATATATAAAGAATACAGATAAATTTATCTGTTTGCATTATCTGTGTTGATATGCAAATAAATAAATTTATCTGTTAGGCATAAATAAGTAGACAAATAAATTTATCTGTTTGTTATGCAAAATAGATAAATTTATTTATTTATATGGTATTTTTGAGAAAAATCACATAATTAGATCTTACGCGTTAAAAATTTTATTGATAGACATTGCGCGTTAAAATTTATTTATTTTAGATCTTTGGCTGAAATCACCCTTTTTCGTTTTGGTCACTGAATCTGGATTGGATTATAAAGCTTATAATTTATTTTCTTGGTGAAAAAATGAGTGAAAAGAGGTGACGAAGTAGTTAGTTATTTTTAAATAATTAATATTTTATTTATGAGATAAATGTTAATTACTTGAAAATATCATCTCGTGAATATTTAGTGGTTATAGCCATTAATCATATTCCTACAATGAAGGGGATAGTGCCCAAACGGGAAAGTCGGCTTTGTTGGAGGTTCAAAGAAAGATAACGGTGATAAATGTTTGCATAAATAAAAACACGAAACAAATAAATATTTTTATATTCTGCAATACATCTATATATATATGTATATATATATGATAGTCTAAAATATAAATATATTTTATTTGTTTGTTATTTCTCATCTATAATTTTTTACTTTTTATATATTTTAGTTGTAATGATTGATCAATTATTATTTTTATTTATTGTATTATCTATAACTCTTATTTATATCAGCGTTTTTAAAGTTCGTGAATTACCCTTGGTATATGTTTGTTCCCATCTTCCCCTTTGGGTTTTTTTTTTTTTTTTTTTGATCTTTCGTTCATGTTCCAATTCTCACCCCAATTAAATAGACAAGAAAGATATATGGAAGATCACTGTCAAGCTCTCACTATAGCTTAGGATAAGAGTTGAGAATTGTGTTTTATTTTATTTTCTATGCAGTTTTTTTACTTTTAAGTTGAATTTGTCTTAATTTTTTATTAGCATCTTCTTCACAAGAATTGGAAAAGTAGAAAAATAATAATATTCAAAAAAATCCATAAAAAGAAAATATCCAAAAGAAGTCTAGCTTATGGGATTTTTGACATTTTTTATCTTCTAATCAATTTTTTTACTTTATAGTTTCGTATTGATGTGTACATTCCAAAAGCTTAAAAATTCTACTAAAAATGAATTGAATAAGTAAATATAGTTGATAAAAAAAATTTCTTTTTTTTTTAACTAAAAAGAAAAAATATACCAAAGAAGCCAATAAATTAGACTTTTTAATTAAAAAATGAAAAAAAATCTATTAAATATCAATCAATGTCATCCCAGGGCAGGGGCGGATGTAGCAAGGGGCCAATGGAGGCACAAGCCTGCACTGAAAATAAAAAAATACCATTAATATTTTTTTATTTTAGTATTTCTTACATATTATATATTTGTTCCCAGTAAAAATATGTAAAAAATATTAGTATTCATATTTGTATTTTCTTATTATTATATTTGTACCAAAAAAATATATTATGCCCTCTTAAATATATAAAACAATCAATGAAGATTAATATTACATTTTATGGATTAAAAGCTAAGCTTATTGCCCATTAGATTGTACTGCTTCTGTTCAATAGCATGTGAGAAATTGAGCCCATCACTTCAATCTCGCTTCTTCTTTTTTTTTTTTTCTCTTTTAATTTTCTATTCTTCTGATCATTAGCTAAATCACCAAGTCTTCAACTTTCAAGACAAAGCGACAAGCCCTCAAGGGACGCTCAAGTTCTCAAAATATATCTATTAATGTACTTAATCTAACTTTGTTATTAATCTTATCAGTTGCAACTGCTACACCCTCAAGTGACGCTCAAGTTCTCAAAATACATCTATTAATGTACTTAATCTAATTTTGTTATTAATCTTATCAGTTGTAACTGCTACAGTTAATAATGAATTCTTAACTGTAAATATTATGAAGAATCGATTGCATCATTAAATAATAGAGGGTGTTTTTAGTTATGAATATTGTAACAAATTAATTGTATAATCGAATGACAAATATGACAATTAGTTTACTATTACATATAAAGATGAATTTTTTTTTATGAAATTGACAGTGATACTAATATACAAAACTCTCAAAATATTAAAATCCATCGTTGTCAATTGTAAAATTATGTTTTTATGTTTTTGTAAATGTCTAATTTTTATACATTTTTTGTAAAAATATGTGTTACTGCATACACTAAGTCGTATTTAATTGCGAAAAATATTATATTTTGATTGAAATTTTGCCCCCACTATATTCAATTATTGAATCTACCACTGTGGACCCAAAGAAGAAACTATTAAGTGTTTTCATATTATCATTTGATATTATCTGTATTTTATATTTTGTAAAGGAGAAATCTCTATCGCCATTAAATAGGTTATTCTTGTTTTTCACTTAAATAATAAAAGTGAATCTACATTATAGCACATGAAATATTTTTTGTAGCCTGGCAAAAACCTTGGAAATATCCTATAAACTTGCCATTCTATATGATGCGGCATTTTAAAAGAAATTTCCATCAAGTTAAACTGAATGAGAACACTATCTGGTCGATGACACATAATAATTTAAAACTATTTAAACTATTGAATAATAACCCAAGCAAGTATGAGATTTGTTTTGGGCTGCAGTTCATCCAGAGAACATAATTAATACCCTTTTTAAAATGTCACATGTTTCTGTCATGCGTGTTTGTAAAAACCTTTTAAAAATAATCTTTTATTTTAACAATTTTTATAATTTTATCCCAAACTTTAATAATTTTTAGATTCGTCTGATAATATTGATTCAAAAATTAAAATTTTAGATGAACTTCTTTTACAAAAAATCATAAATAACAAAAATAAGATGTTTATGTCAAAATATAAGTTTTTATGTTTTGTGAACTCTTTATATTTTTTTTATCTAAAATTTTTACCGTTTGAAGTTTTTGACATTGGTAAAAAAAAAAACACAGAAAAAAGAAAGAAAAAGGAGGTGATGTGTAGCTGGCGGAACCAGAATTATTGCTCAGGGACGAAATTTTAAATTTTAATATGTATTTTTCTGTATTTAATAAGCATAAAAAATAATGAAACTAAAGTTTTAGTCAAAAAGTTCACATAATTTGATTATTTTAATTGGTAAAATAAATACTTTAAGTTAAAAGTCTATAAATCATGGATTATCTTTATTATTTTGTCTTAATCATCATATGAGTAAACTCGTTATTTTTTTTCAAATCTAAAAATTTAAAATTAAAATGTACATTTATCATAAAATTCTCAAGGATATCAAAATTTAATCATATTTCAATAGTATAAAAGTTTGGATAAAAAATTTACAAAATAGATCAATTATTTCTTATCAACTCTTTTGGAATCCCAAACGATGCTGATAGCTAAAAATGATCTGTATGTTATGTAAAAAAAAGTGAGTTTTCTTTTTTAAATAGAAAAAATGAGTAAAAAATTAATTTTTCCTTATCATCTGTTTCGGGATCTCAAACTTTATAGAAATGATCGGTATGTTATGTAATTAAAAAAAAGTGGGGTTTTTTTAAATAGGAAACAAAATGAGTAAAAAAAATTAAAACCAACAAAAGAATAATTCAAAGAGGGAAAATTTTTAAAATTTTAAAATTTATCCAAATAAAATTAAAATTTGAAAATTTTCTAGACCCTTAATGGCTCCGCCCCTGTGCATACCACATTTTGAAATGTGAACCAGTCACAAAAGAGTGCAAGCAGTTAATAAAGAAGTGGAAACAGCAGGACCACATCATCAAAATTCACAGCCCTATATAACCTTGGAGTTTCTTAATGGTTTTGTGGTCCTATATCCCATCCCTGCCCAACCAATTACAATTACTGTTTCTCTATCTTCTCTCATTCTCTTTCTCTTTCTCTTTCTTTTTCTTTTTCTTTTTCATTTTCCTGAGAAAAGGGGAATTGAAGCTCAGAAAAATTCTATTCTGACCCAGAAAGTTAGAGAGCTCTAGTGGTGGATTTTAGGATTTAGAGTCCAAAAGTTGATGATCTCTTCATTCTCTTCTGCCATTGAAACTATTCCGTACCCCAAGTGGAGGAAACAACCAGCTTTTAGGAAATTCTAATGTCAAGTTTTATTAATTTCCAAGTGCCTTGAATTAAGCTGATAATAATGAAATAAAACCCTGTTATCTTCAGCTTGGTTCAAGGAAGTCCACCTCAATATTGCATTAAATGAGATGGGGTCACAGCCTCAACATTGATGAAAGGGTCAAATGTGATATGAGAATCCAATGTAGATAACCCTCCGATGTCCAAAACCAAGAGGTAGGTATTTGCCGCTATTAAAATTAATAACTTATAGATATAGTAATTTGTTATATAAGTTGTAAATATTTAATAAATATATTAATTTATAATTAAAATAAAAATAATTATTATTATAATTTATAGCAAAGATGGTATCAATTTAAAAAAATTATAAGTTAATTCCAAAATTAATGGCAAAAAAAGTTAAAAACTAACCCAAAAAGCTTGGCCAAACAGGCGACGTGGGTATTGCAATCTCTCTCGTCAAGTTCACACAAATTTGATGAATTTCACTTTTTTTTATGGAAAAGAAAATTGAAAAAAAAAATCATAAATTATGGGCTCAGTGTATATTAAACTTGTGTTTGGTATAGGTTTTTTTATAGATTTTTTTTACTTTTTGACTTTTTTATAAAAAAAATATATATAAAAAAGATATTAAAAAAACCAATTAATTACAATAATATGCCAAACATGTGGATTTTTTAAAATGCTTTTAAGAAAAAAGCTTTATAAAAAAAACTAAATCAAACATAGACTAAATATTGTATAGGCCTCGATTGGTAACATTTATAAAATTTTTGGTTTACAATAAAATAAATATATATTTTAATTTGAATCAAGTGAGAACAAAATTGAAGGAATTACTAGCGGGAGGGGAGCTGCTACTATACAATTATAGGAGGTGTGAATGCTTATAATGGTAAGATGCATATGATGGTAGGTGATGGCAATTGGAGATCGTCACTCGTTTGAGTGGATCTAATAATGACCAGTAACAATGAATAGAGTTCAGTGATGAGAGAGGTGGTAGTTGTTGTGAGGAGGTGGTGGTGCCTGTGGTCGGAGATGATCACTAAAAAAAATAGTCAAAAATAGTGGCTGAATGTATTTATTGATAAGAATGAATGTAGAATTTTAATTTATAGAGAACAAATTATTTTAATAAGTTTTTAAGGAGAACAAAAATTAAGTTTTTAAAAAAAAAACCAATTAATAAAGTGAACTTAATAATTTAAATATATTTTAAACTAATACTATTATAATTGTAAGTATTATTCAAAATGTAAAGAGGCGACCGCCTCCATCCGACTCTCTTGGATCCGTTTATGTTTGTCGACAATGATAGCAAAAGTTAGAGATGGTAAAAATAACCTAAGCAAGAGGAAAATGTGAGATGTTATTTACAAAACAATTACAAAAAACAGATTTTTTTGGTTTACCTAAATTTAGTAAATTTTGAAATTATTTTACATTTTTTTAAAACAAAAATAATTATCAAATTTATTTTTACTTACAATTTATGAACAATTTTAAAATAAAAATATAAAACAATAAACGTTAACAAACGGGCTTGTATCTTCAGCTTTTTTTTTTTTTTAATAAATGTTTTGAGCAAGTTTGCTCTAACTATTATTTGATTTAATTCTCAACTGGTAAATTTTTTAGTACAAATGATAGGACATTGGCAAACTAAGGATATTAAATTAAAAAATATATATATATTATTTATTTGAATATTTTTAAAAAAATTCAAAGCAAAGTACTTAAGACATTGAGTCAGCATCATTTCCCGAAGTGTGAAAAGGCATAAGACATGATTTTAGGGCCCGATTCCTAATTAGTTTAAAATTTATTTATTTATTTATTTTTTATTTTTTTGTGTTTTTTGTTTTAAAAAAATAAATTCAAACTAAGTTGCTTGATAATTTAGTTTTTAAATTATTTTTTTTTAAAGTTGATTATTTGAATAAAATTTAATTTTTTATTTTTTTTGTTCAAAATATCTTTCTATATATTTGACATAAACAACTATATATAATTGGTAGTGGTAGTAAAGAAGTTATGAATAATAGTATTATTATATTTTAAAAATAATAAAAATTTAAATATAATATTATGAGAATTTATATTTTGATTTAATTTTTTGAATTTTTAGTTTTTTTACTTTGCCCCCAAAAAGAATAATTTTATTATTTTAGTATTTTTAACCAAAAAGTTACAAGATTGCTAAACATGGCCTTAGTATGAAAAAATTGCAGCAGTTTTTGGTGATTGAATGAGAATATAAATACAAGGTTCGCGAGATTTGACGTGACAATTAAATTTGATTTTTTTCACTTTTTGCATGCATAATAAAGTGTAAATTAAATGAAGTTTTGGCTTGAAGTTATTTAAGTATAAAAGGTTGAGTTTTTTAATTCTTGGTCGTATGTATGATTAGCAAGTTAAATTTCTCCATATAGACCTAGAAAGTGATACAATTTAGCGGTGGTGTTGTGGTAAAAATTCTTAATTTGAGCTTAATTATTTATTTATACTATTATATTAATGAAACACTATAGACATTGACCAAAATTGGTGAACTTATGCCGCATGGTTTTTTACACTTAGACAATGAATTTTACGAGCTGTAACGAAAAAAAAATTTAATAGAATCCGAAATATGATGAAATAGATATTCCTATATGGGGGAAAAAAACTGGAGTAAGGTTTTTAAAAAGAGTGAAAAAGCACAAAGACACTAGTTGTTTGAATATTGGCGTTTTACAATTAATGATATATATATATACATATATATATATATATATATATATATATGGCAAAAATATAAGAAAATTCCCATTTTTATTTTGTTCTTTTTTTTAATTTCTATCTAATTTGGACATCAAATGACCTCTGCCTACCCGTCGGCCTACCCGTCGGCCGAGAGGCTCGATTTCTAGAAATCTAGTGATCGGAGCATGGTAGAGGCTTGGTTATCTTCTTTTACCTTAATTAGGTTCTCTTTCCTATTTTTACCTAAATATGTATTTCTTAAACTCATGAGGAAAGAATTTAAAAAATAAAAAAGAAGAGAAATAGTTTGAAAGAAGACGGTTAAAGAAGATTGGTGGTGTTTGAAATTATTAAAATTAACAGTTTATAAATTTTAGTTTGTAATAGAAATTACAAGTGTTTGGTAAAAATTATAATTTGTAATTGAAATAGAAAAAAAATAGTTATAAATTGTAGTAGAAGTTATAAGTATTTAAAAAAAACTTATAATTTATAACTAAAATTAATAATATAAAAATAAAAATTATTAACAGTAGTTTTACCGAAAGTCCTACAAGTTTATTAGAGTATACACTAAATTAGTGACTCGCTCACTAAATAGAAAATTACAATTTTTGATAGGTATTTTGGCTAAAATTATAATAATTGCTATGAAGTTTGTTGGGTCACTGCATGTCTTTCATAATAATTATGTTTAATTTTATTTGTATTTGGGTTGAGTAAAATTATTAATTTATTTAGAAGATTTATTATGTGTAGGATTTACAAATTATACGAGAATTATTACTTTTAGGGTCTATAAATAAGAACTTTAGGAGTTTTAACATATATAAGAAGATGTGAAAAATATCGGAAGCATTGGGATAATTTTTGAGTACGAAAACGAGAATTAGACCATGGCTCGAATTTTAGAAGCATATTAAGACTTTGGTTATTTTTTATTCAATTACTGTATATTGAACAAATTATAATTAATTATCTCTCTTAATTATTGACGTATAATTTTATCTTTGACGATGGATGCATAATTATGCTCCCTTCCAGAATGGTAAAAAAATCTCTAACAAAGTTAACTACTAAAGAGTTTAAATTTGCAGGAAAGAAATGATTAGTTCTGATTTTTAACCTAAGAATGAGCCAAACAGAGGCTGACCCATCTCAACTGTGGGATGTACGAATGGGTGATGTTAACTTATATCTCAAGACACCGTATGAGAGACACGTGAAATAGGTAAGCTACACCATCTAGTGCCCTGTTTGGTTAGACAAACAAGTTCTTTTTCCACTGTTTGTCACATGGGCTCAAGTCCTTACTCAGTTTTATTTAGTTATATGATGGTGAGAGGCTTTTGCTTACCCTTTGTTTTTGATAATTGATGGTTAAAATTATGTAGACCCCATCGTTCCAAAAGATTAAAAAGTTAATATTCTTGAAAATGAAATGACATGACGGCTAAAGATTGCTAGTATTTGGAATTATTCGTTATTATTATTAGGACCACGTATATTCAAGTTGATAATTTAAAGGATATATTATGCCTATATTTTTTGTATTTAAAAATTATATTATATTTTTTTTATTTTTTAAAATATTATTGTATTTTTTTATATTTTTATTTTTATAACACTTAGATTTAAAAATTAATTTTTTGTTAATTTTTTGACAGAAAATACTCAACAGTATTTTTAATGTTTTTAGTTTTTTTTAATTACAAAATCTTATTTTAAAAAATTTAATTAAAAAATAAAAAATTACTAAATACAAAAATTAGTAAAATAAAAACATAAAATTTAATTTATTAATTTATT
>JAOTRH010445637.1:0-31752 GCA_034768845.1 Heliamphora exappendiculata
TATTGTTCTATTTGCTCAAATTCATCTCAGATATCATCAAGCTCATATTTATTGCTGTAACTTCTGTTCTTGTTCCTTATTTCTCTTTACCCATTTATTTATTGTAAATCAATCTTGTAAAAAGATTGAGTGTTCTTTATTCATTACATCTCATTTTTGTAATCAAGGGTAAGTCACCCTGTTAGCTTTTAAGTGAGCGAGTGAAACTCATTAAAGAAGAGTTCAAAAGAGATTAGAAGAAAATAGAGACTTATTTTCATAGGATCTTCTTGAAGTTGTAACAGGCTTGTGAATGTGCCCGTAAACATTCAGACAGCTCAAGTGAAATCTTGAAGCTTGTAAAGGTTTAGAATACGCCCGGAAGTATTCTGAATAGTGAAAATACTCAATGGAGATCTTGAAGAGTGGATGTAGGCTAGGATAAAGCCGAACCACTATAAATTCCTGGTATCTGGTTCTATTTCTCTATCTCTCATCTTTTAATATTTGCATTGATTGTATACTTGTATACATTGCTTTATTGTAATATTAAAAGATTTCTGAAAAGGTTTTAAATTTCTTATTGCTAGAAAAAACCCAATTCACCCCCTCTTGGGTTGCCTAGATCTAACATAAAATATTTCAAAATTTTTGAAAGCAAATCTTACATTTTGAAAGATCTTGAATTATTGGGTAAATTTGACTCCAAAAGTGATGACAGAATATTTCTTAGCTATTCATTAAACAGTAGAGTTTATAGAATTTACAATTTACGTATTTCTACTGTTATGGAATCTGCTAATGTAGTTGTTGATGATACAGGAACGACTGAAGAGATAGTGACACCAGAAGAAAATCAGTCAAATTCTCATATTCTTGAATACCCAGTTCAACCCGTTTCTCCAAAACAATAAGTGGATGAAAGTTCTAGATGGAAAACAACTCTTCAAGAGCAAGCAGTTTTGGAACCGTCCTCGTGTGTGAAACTAAATCATTCATTGGATCTGGTGATTGAAAAGATAACAAAACCAATGATGACTTGTAGACAAATGCATGATCAGGTAAATCAGGTAAGTTATTTGTGCTATGTTTTCATGATTGAATCGAAGAATGTTAAAGAGGCCTTAACTGGTGATTGTTGGGTGAATACTATGCATGAGGAACTCAAATAATTCGTCAAAAATGATGTGTGGGAACTTGTGCGTAGACCTAAAAATGTTAATGTAATTGGGACTAAGTGAATTTTCAAAAACAAGTATGATGAACAAGGAAATGTTGTGAGAAATAAAGTTAGGTTAGTGGCACAAGGGTATATACAAGTAGAAGGAATAGATTTTGATGAAACATTTGTTCCTGTGGCTAGATTAGAATCTATTTGTATTTTTCTTACTGTTACCTATATTTTAAATTTTAAATTATATCAGATGGATGTGAAAAGTGCCTACCTAAGTGGCCAATTAAAAGAAGTTGTCTATGTTAAACAGCTTAAAGGTTTTCAGGATCTACTCTATCCAAATCACGTTTACAAGCTCAAAAGAGCTTTGTATGGTCTGAAACAAGCTCCCCGTGCTTGGTATGAACGTCTAACCACCTTCTTGGTTAATCATGATTTCATCATAGGAAGTGTGGATAAGACTCTGTTCATTAAAATGGACAAGAACGATATTCTGGTTGCACAAATTCATGTTGATGATATTGTGTTTGGATCTACATGTGAATCTCTTGCTTTCTCATTTTCTAATTGTATGCAAAATGAGATTGAAATGAGTATGGTAGGTGAGCTCAATTATTTTTTAAGTTTATAGCTTAAACAGTCTGAAGATAGAATCTTCATCTCTCAGTCAAAATATGCTAAAAACCTAGTTAAAAGATTTAAACTGGAATCGACTAAACTCATTCAAACCCCTATGAGTACATCAATGAAATTGTCAAAAGATGAGAAAAGCAAAAATATTGATCAAACCATGTTCAAAAGCATGATAAGGAGTCTTTTGTATCTCATGACTAGTAGACCTGATATTGCATTCAGTGTTGGTATTTGTGCTTGTTATCAGGCTAATCCTAAGGAATCACATTTGACTGCTGTTAAAATAATTAAACAAAAATTTCGATACTGTGCTATACAAACACAAAAAATAGAAAATGTAAAAGAAAGAACTGAAATTAAATCTTACGAACTGACACAAACCAAAATAAATCGAAGCTAGCATTGGATGCTATTTTCTCAAGACATATTCGTCCTCCACACTGGTGCTAATTAATGGGCTTCACAGACGTCTATCTCCCAGGATATAACGATCACACCCAAAGAAGAAGCACTCTAATCTTCGAGTATAGCGAACCGATCGTGATTTGTACTCTTGGACTCTTAAAACTTGCACACAATATGAATGTAAATAGAAGAGAAGGTATTAAATGCCAAAAACGTGTAGAATGATGCGTTTTTATAGCCTTTGAAGTGACTTTTAGGAACAGTTACTGCACCTGATCAGAACAGGTTCAATCTTTTCGTTAGCGGCACTCGAGCGCTCGCACTGGAATTCTCAGGGATGCCTTAGCACTCGAGCGCTCAACGAGTGCCCAACACTGGATTGATGGCGCTTGAGCGTTCCACGAGCGTCCTATTCTGGTCTGATTTTTGCACGTTGGTGCTCGAGCGCTTCACGAGTGCTTTATTCTGGAAAATGGTCGTTGGGTTGGGTTAACAACTAGTAACCGAATTTTAAATTCAAATTTCAAAAAAAAAATTTAAATAAAGTTTTTAAAAAAAATATAAGCTACCTGGACCCGACCCACGACTCAAACCCAAGCCCAACCCAGCCAGTCAGATAGCAGCAGCGCACGTGATATGGGTCGACCCCACCCTTGGGAAGTTCATCCCCTGTCTACAAAACGAGGTACCCTTAAGGAACCATTTTCTTAGTCCAAGTATAGCTTATATATACCTACAAGATTCCTCATGAACTTCCAATGTGTGATTGAATAAGGTTATTACCATTGAAACCCATGTTTAAGTAGTGACTTTGAACATTAATTTCTTATTAATCTTTTATTAGATTTTAGTAAATAAATATACGTCGTTTATCTTCCGGCGAAGGAGAATGTATTGCACCTCAAACCCAACTCAAAAGACGTATGGGTCCCATACTTATTTTGGCTAAAAAATTGTCAAAAATAAAAAATAAAAATCCAAATTTTAACACCATCATGTTCTCGTCAATTATCATCTCCAATCACCATAACCATAACCGCTTCCTACTACCATCTCAAGTTATCCTTCATCCTTTGATGTCCCTTTCTTTGCCACTAGGGACGTAAACAAATTGTGATATTCATGTACGGCTTGGGCTCGAGTCGATTAATTCTCATTCAAGTTCAATTCTTTTAATAACCATGCTATTGATGAGTTCAAAATTAAACTCGTTTGTTAAAGAGCTTGAGTTGTATAAGCTCAGCAAAGTTGCATCGTATTTATTTAATAACTCGTCATAACTTGATATAGGCTTGGTAAGATTGTTTAAAGACATGTATAAATATCTTAACAAGTAAGCTTGATCTGACTCATTTATATTATTTGAGTCGAGTTTAAATATAATAATTTTTAAACTAAACAAGTTCGAACAAAAGTGACCAAAAGTTCTTCAAAGCTAGTAAAAACTCAATTTGATTTGTTTGCATCTTTATTCGCTACTTGTCGCTTATCTCTCTTTTCTATTATTTTCAACTTTTCTACATTATCAATCATAAAAATTTAAAATATTTTTTTAATATTCTATGTAATGTTGAATAATTAAAAATACTTTTCCACTCATATTCATAGTTCCAAAAGAATCGTTCATTGCTTTAAAAACATTTTACGGGAAATATTTAGTTTAATCTCTATTTGGGATGATTAAAATTTCTAACTTGTAAGAGATTTAGTTTGTTTAAAAAAAAATAAAGAAAAAATTTTAGGTAGTTTGGAATAAAGTGGCGAGGATAGATTTTTTTAAAATTTTTTTTGTTAAAATATTTAAATTATTTTTATTTTTTGTTTTTAAACTGTAATGTTGAGATACTTGCACAACTTTTTTGTATTGTTTTTTATTTTGAGTAAATTTTACTTTTTTTAATTGAAAATAATATAATTATTTTATTTTAAAAAACTTAAAATATTTGAGATGTGTATGGCATTTAAAAAAAAATTAATGAAATTTTGCCATGTCAAACACTATAATTTAATATTTTTTATTTTTACAAATAAAAGCCAGGGGCTTCAAAGCACTGTTTGGGATAACTTTTCCTATGATTGTTTTTGTCTTTTTTGAACATTTTTATTTTTTGTCTAAATTTTTTATTTTTTATATTTTTAATGATAAAAACAAATATAAAATTATAGTCATTTTAGTTAGAATTGAAAAAAAAATACTAAAGATCAAAAAAGACTTCAAAAACTTTAAAGCGGTTTTTCTCTTATATATATATTTTTATTTTTTAATTATTTTTTTATTTTTCTGATTTTCGTAATTAAAAAAATTTAAAAAATAACATCATTTAAATTGGCATAAAATTTGTTTATTAAAAATAAAAAAAATCATATAAAAAAGCCTTAAACTAATTCTTTATTTCTTTTTCTCTCTCCACGCGGAAGTTTTTTTGGAGTGAAAATAAAAAACTGGAAGGTGAAGATTTCCCTAAACAAATACCAGCGAATACCCTGAATAAACACAGTTTCTGCTGATATTATCGTCTCGAGTACCATCGATGGAAACACTTGCGTCCTCTGCAACGATCTTTTCTTCTTCGCCTTCGTCCCTTCCGGTTTTCTCCTCGAAATCCAAAAACTCATCATCGCGACGCTTCCTTCGATTCTCCTCTTCTTCCAAGAGTAAGCCTTCTTCGACTCCCCCGTGCTCTTGTTTTGATTTTATCTAACGATTAAACGCTTCCAATTTTGGTGATTCAGATTACGGTAATGAATCCGATCTTCGATCCGATTCCAATGATTCAACCATCGTTCCGATCCTCAGCAATCCAATTTTCTCTAAGGTCATCAATTCTAAGTACTTTTTTTTCATATACTTTTGTGAGGAAATTTTCCGATCATTTCATGATATCAGGTTTTCGTTTTTGTGGAATATTGGTGTTTTTAGGATGAGGCGATGGGATTGGTTCTCAGTGCCGCGTCTGTGGGAGGTTGGACGACCGATTCAGGGTTGGAAGGGCCTTCGGTCCCCGCTGGAGCTGAACCTAATTCTGGTATAGAGAGGGTCTCTACATTCCCCTGGTCCCTATTCACGAAATCGCCACGACGGAGGATGCTTGTCGCTTTCAGTTGCAATGTTTGTGGGCAAAGGACTACTCGCGCCATCAACCCCCATGCCTACACGGACGGTTCCGTCTTCGTTCAGGTACATATCAATCTCTGTCTCACGAGGTTTAGAAATATATAATTCATACTTGTAATGTATATTCATATATGGATAGTGAAAAATCAAATCAAATGATAATTAATGTTTCAGGTTCAATAGATAGAAGAAGGAAAAAGAGAGAGAATTGGATGTGAAACAAACACAAATTTTGGAAGACATGGCACTTACAAAACCCGATAGTATGTCAGCCGACTTTGTTTACACCAATTGAGTTGTTTCCACATAATAACAATATCGATACCAAACCGAGCTAAACCGAGCTAGTGTTGTGTCTCAATCAATTGGGATCAACTATATGAATTCTTATCTAATGAGAATGTGAGAGAAAATAGCGCATCAACTATATGAATTCTTGTCTAATGAGAATGTGAGAGAAAATAGCGCAAAGGAGTTCGCCTAATAAAAAGCTGCATCCTAAAAACTCAGATTTTCATTAAGTAACTCTAAATAATAAATCAAGAGTGTCTCTTATTTGTACAACTGAACTCCTAATTTTTTTAGAAAAAAAATTAGAATTCTAACGAAAAAGAAACAAAATAATTTTTTAATTAAAAATTAAGTTAGAATCTTAAATTAAAAGGAAACAAAATAAATTTCCTAATTAAGTGATAATTAAAATAAAATTTGTAAATGAATTCTAATATTCTGCATCATTTTTCATCCTATGTGCAAAAGACCTCAATCTTAAGTTCGTCTTGAAATATTGAACTTTGCTATGTTAAATGATCAAATATTTTGATTATGTCAGGGTCAGTTTCTTCTAGATCAAACTAATCTTAGTCTAATGTCTGTTGACAAGATTCACAAAACATGATTTGATAATCTAAATAAAAATTTCAACACTAACAAATTCAATCAGTTATAGCTTGATGAAAGAATTGATTGGCAAAGAATTAATAAGATTTGATAAGTTGAGGGTATCGTCATGTTTAGGGGTGTAAAAACGGCCCGATACCCGACGGGGGTCCGAAGCTCCCCCGAAGTCCGTCACTGTTTCGGCACGACCCGGCCCGAACCGTTCATTTTTCGGGCCTGGGCCGCCCCTCCCAAGCCCGTGGGCCAGATCGGCCTGTCCCAGCCCCAGGCCCGCCCACGGCTAGTTTGTTTTTTTTTTTTTTTAATTTACATATTTTTTCTACAAATAGGTCCCCATAATAGTTCAACTTATAGTTATAATAAATTAATAAACTTATCACTTATAAATTTATAGTAAACAAATACACGTATAAATTATAAACTAATAAGTTTACTATAAACGAATAAGTTTAGAGTTTAATAACTAATAAAATAATAAAGTTATATTTATATAATATAATCAACTAGTAATTAGTTTATAATTTAACTTAAAAACATATTATTATAAGTTTAATACATTAGTTTATAATATATAAACTAATAAATTTTTAATCACAAACTTATATAATATAATAAATTTTAAGTTTTTAATTTTTAATTTAACTTAATATATAAACTACCATTATATTATAAATTTAAATACAAATTAAACAAAAAAATTTTAAAAAATCAAAGGCCCAGTCAAAGCCCACTTAGAGGCCCGGGCCTAAAGCCCAAGCCCGAGGCCCAAGCTCGTAGTCCAAGCCTGAGCCCTTTACCCCTAAGGCTTGGGTCGACCTCCGAATAAAAAAGCCCGATCTGTCCTGGCCCGGCCCAAAAATTTGGCGGGAGCCCGTCAAGTTTGGCCTGCCTGGTCCACGGCCGAGCTAGGTCAAGCCCAAATTACACATCCATACAATGCTATGCAATTACATGAAGAGTTGGCCAAACATATGGAAGAATAATAAAAAAAGTATAATTTTATCAAACTCTATGTTGATATGCAAAATAAACTCTGGCCATTATAAAATTACCTAAAAGAAAAACTAAAAAAATAAGGGAGCGAAAATGAGAAGAAAAGAATTATCCCAAAAAAATTAGAAAAAAGGTAAACTTAGGAACTAACACATCACCCAAATGTTAAACTGAGAAAAAGAGAGAGAGAAATTAATTGTGAGACCCTGTACCGTTTTATTTTGTGATATATATATATATGTTTGACGTATTTCTTTCATTATATGTATATCATCGATGAATGGTTTATGCTTTCAAATTATAAAAACAGCATGTGTAGGTGTGTTTTACGCTTTTTCGGGTTTCGATTTGGCCTGTTTGGTTTTGACCCCCTTAAATTCAGTTTTCCACCCAGCGTCGACTGCTCGAGCTGTGGGAGTGCGCTCGAGCGGGCTTGTGGCAGAGCGTGGGTCGGTGAGGTAACCGCTCAAGCGATGGTGTGGCAGAGATGTATGTCGGTAGGGGTCCACTCGAGCGGTGAGGGAGCGCTCGAGCGGTGGGGTCCTGGCGCGAAAACTTATAAAGCTCACAAAATATCTTTTTCAGTTCCAAAAATATCTTTTCAAACCTTTCTCTTCTCTCTCTTCTTTTCTCTGCCTTCTCTCTAGCTTTCGGGAGGCCCGGGACTTAGTTTTTGGTGGCTGGATAGCAGATCCTTGTTATTCGTGCTGAGGGCTTCACATCCATCTAGACTGATTCTCGTTCTGACAAAGTTCAATTTTGAGGCGTCGAGCTTTTGGCTCTCTGAGGTAGGATCCTAGACTATATTATCTTTAAAGGGTGCTACGTGTAATTTTATGCTTTTCTACCGGTTAAAAATGTCTACATAGCATATTGTATGTTTAAATCATGGCTATATAGATAGAAAGCCTATTTTATGCTTTTCTTAGTATATTACATGTGAAGGGACGTATGGGTTTGGTGAGAGGAACCTTTTGGGTTGGACTCACGGTGTTGTGGCTTTGGTGAGAGGAACCTTGATGGGTTGGACTCACGCGTGTGTTTTGGTTCTGATGTGATAATAAAAAAGGATCGTATTAGGATCTTCGGATCTTGTTAATTTGGGCACGAGTTACTCCTCGGTGAAAAATGAAAAAACTGCACAAAATGAATTTCTCTGCCCGCCGGCTAGTGAATCGGGAAGGAAGCAGATCGTGTCGGGGTATAGAAGGTTTCGTTACTCCATGGGGCCTATGTGGCCAAGTGGATAGTAGCGTTACTTGGGTCTATATGCCCGCTCGATATCGGTGCCTAGATTTTGAGACCACGAGATGATAGAATCATTTAGATTTGACCATGATTTGTGTGTGTGCGTGCGTGTGTACACGTTGATAACTTGAGGTTTTCTGTGATAAAACCTTTTGCTTTATGTTATGTGATTGCATATCTTGCTTTACTGCATCATAATCTATTCCTATTGGGCTTCGACTCACGTAGTGGAATTTGTTAAAAGTTTTTTTAGGTGTTGATGATCACGTGGAGTTGATCTAGCTGTGCCGTGGTGGCAGAAAGACTATTGTATAGTTTTCCCTTTTCTTTGTTATAGAAGCATGTATTTACATATATGTCACCTATTTCTGAAAGCATGTTTTGTAAGTCTTGTGGCTGTATATTATAACTGTATAAGCATGTTGCATGTGATTCTGAGAGTGAACCTTGGATACTCGTTTTATTCCAAAACTGTGTTATTTTAGATGCTTGTTTATCAGTAAAAGTCTTATATTTTATAAACTGGTAGTTTGTTGGGTGTTTTATGTAACCTTGGTTTTTGGGGCGTGACAACTTGGTATCAGAACTCTAGATTCGAATACCTAAGAGCCATGGGAAGAGGGTGCATCACCCGATGGGAATGATTATGTATGCTTGTTTGCATGTGTTTAAGTGTTTATAAAATGCTAATAGTTTGTTAAGCATAATAGTTTATGTATATGTGGCTATGGAGGTTGGTCTTGGGATGAATTAGTCTTGCCTTCGGGTGTTTAGATGAAAAAATTTAGAAGCCAAGTTAGAAACGCGTTTGGCCGACGTGTTTTCTAGCCAAGAATTTGAATAGGTTGTCCAAATTGACGCGTTCGTCTTGTTGGCTCTCCTCGATATGTGAGATGTGTTTATAGAGTCTTAAGTTGCTATGTGTTAGCATGTTCATGTATGTTATGCTTTTATGTTAGTAACAGCATGCTATAGAAAAGCTTATCCTTTTATCTCGCTTTTATATATAGAACTATGTCCACGTGGGGAGTACGGGGACGAGGTCGTGGCCGAGGGCGTGGCCGAAGTCGAGCATATGTTCAGGTTTCGGAGGAGGGAGACATTCATGCCCCACAGGAACAGGTGGGTGGTGTTGACGTCATGCATGAGATGCTTACCACCATGAGAGCTATGGCTGAGGCATTTAGGGCTAGGGCGAGGGTTCCTGAGCCAAGAGCCTCCGTGGCTATGAGGGAATTTCGACAGTTGGATCCTCCGACCTTTTCTGGGGAGCCTACCCCAAAGTTGCTACTGAGTGGTTGAAAGTGACCACAACCATCTTCGATACTCTAGATATCGAGGAGGATGCTTTGTGGGTGAAGTTGGCGGCGTTCCAACTGCGGGAAGATGCTAGGGAGTGGTGGAAGTTCGTCAAGACCACGGTGGATGACACATGGGTTGCTTTCATGAGAGTCTTCTTAGAGAAGTACTTCCCGAGATCTTCGAGGGATACATACCGAGAGTAGTTTCTTTCTCTAGTCCAGGGGGACCTTACTTTGGTTCAGTACGAGGCCAGGTTCGCGAATTTGTCGCGGTTCGCAGCTGAGATGGTATCTATAGAGGAGTTATGCACTAAGAGGTTTGAGAGGGGCCTTCAACCTGTTATCAAGGATAGGATTGTAGTTCTGGGTTTGGAGCTGTACATTGCGTTCGTGGAAGCTGCCATTCGAGTAGAGAACTCATTGGCAGAAAGCCATAGAGTTAGAGAGGGTAAGAGCCAACAGAATGATGGAGGTACACAACTCCAGGGGCGCGAGAAAAAGCACAAGTGGTCGTTCGGACTGAGTTCCCGTTCAGTGGGAACATATCAGCCACAGTCTTCTATGCCTGCACCTTTAGTAGCCTCTACAGGAAAGCCGAAGCAGAGAGAGGTCATGTGTTATCTATGCAGACAGTTAAGGCATCATTCATATGAGTGCCCACTGAGGAGCCAATTTCAGAGTTCAGCGCTTTCCCAATCACAGTCACAGTCGCATGAGAGAGGGCTGCTTGTGTGTTTTGAGTGTGGTCAGTCTGGGCATATTCGTAGATACTGTCCACGAGGAAGGAATGTTTAGAGTGCAACGGGAGCATCACCTGCTTCATCTGTCCAGAGGCGATATGCTCTGCAGCAACCTAGGGCTCAGATGTCTAGGTTTGCAGAAGGAGGTGCTTCAGTACAGTCAGTGAGGCAGCCGACGGCTCAGAGTTATAGTGAGCAGACTAGACCACCGCAGACCAGGGCTTAAGTTCTTGCTAATCACAGTGCTTCCAAAGCACCAGTTGCATTTGATGCTGCAGCTACTTCAGCCATGATTAGAGGTACTCTCCTAGTTTATAGATCATGGGCCAGTGTTCTTTTCATCTCTTTCAAAGCACATGCTTTTATCTCTTCTACTTTTGCATCTGTATTGGGTTTACGAATAGACCCATTGGGTAGTGCATTGAGCATAGAGACCCCAGTCAGTGGGAATGTGGTGTTGAGTAGAGTTTGTAGATCCTGTGAGTTAGGAGTCACTGGTCATTGTTTAGAGTTTGATTTTATCATTCTAGACATGACCACGTTTGATGTCATCCTAGGGATGGATTGGCTGACTACCTACCGTGCCTTCATATATTGTGAGCGACAGAGAGTGTCGATTTGTACGCCAGAGGGTGATTGCTTTTACTTTGTGGGTGACGGGATGAGGGCATGATATCTATGCACGGTGTCGCTCGGGTTCGAGGGAACTTGGGTTTCCTCTTTTCTACTCTCAGATTGGATGAGCTGGTTGGGGTTCGAGGGGCGTTACCCCCTTGTGGTGTGTGATTACCCAGATGTCTTTCCTGATGATCTGTTTGAGTTACCGCCGAGCCGAGATTTGGAGTTCTCTATTGATCTTGCTCTTAGATCCGCACCCATCTCTATGCCATCTTATCGTTTTGCACTTGCTGAGTTGCGGGAACTCAAGGTGCAGTTGCAAGAGTTGCTAGACAAGGGGTTTGTGCGGCCGAGTACGTCGCCGTGGGGAGCTCCAGCTCTTTCTGTAAGGAAGAAGGATAGGTCTTTGAGACTGTGCATAGACTACAGGAAGCTGAACCATGTAACAGTGAAGAACAAGTATCCTATGCCTAGGATTGATGACTTGTTTGATCAGTTGAAGGGATCGCGCTGCTTTTCGATGATTAAATTGAGGGTAGAGTATCATCAGCTGAGGATTAGGGACGAGCACATAGCAAAGACCACCTTTCGGACTCGTTATGGTCACTACAAGTTTCTGGTCATGCCGTTCGGTTTAATGAACGCCCTTGCGACATTTATGGGTTTAATGAACCGTATCTTCCACCCTTATCTGGATAGTTTTGTGGTGGTGTTCGTAGATGACATTCTGATATATTCACCCACGAGGGAGATGCACGAAGAGTATCTACATGTTGTCTTACAGCTTCCTTCTGAGAGAACATCACTTGTATGCGAAGTTCGAGAAGTGCGAGTTCTGGATGTCAGAGGTGAGATTCCTTGGACACGTGGTGTCAAAGGATGGAGTATCAGTAGACTCGTTGAAGACTGATGCCGTGATAGACTGGCAGTGACCGAATAACGTCTTTAAGATCCGTAGTTTTCTGGGTTTGGTAGGTTATTATCGGCGATTTATCAAGGACTTCTCTAGGTTGGCAGCACCTATGACGCGTCTGACGCGGCAGGGAGTTATGTTCGTGTGGAGCGAGTCCTGTGAGTCAGCTTTCTAGGAGCTGAAGAGTAGATTGACCGGTGCGCCAGTGTTGATTATCCCAGAGTGAGGACTGGGGTATACAGTGTATTGCGATGCATCACCCGATGGTTTGGGCTGTGTATTGATGCAGGGAGGTAAGGTTGTAGCTTATGGATTGCGGCAGCTGAAGACACATGAGAAGAACTATCCGACGCATGATCTGGAGTTAGTAGCCGTGGTCTTTGCCTTGAAGACATGGTGTCACTATTTTATGGTGAGCATTTTGAGATTTCTCTAATCACAAGAGCTTAAAATACTTGTTTTCGCATAAAGGCTTGAATCTTCGCCAACGATGATGGATGGAGTTGTTGGAAGACTACGACTTTAATTTGCAGTACCACCCAGGAAATGCAAATGTCGTAGCCGACGCACTCAGTAGGAGATCTCATGGTTTGTTAGCTTCTGTGGCTATACGAGAATGGGACATGCTCGGAGATGTTGGGGAGTTTGACCTGTGTCTCGGGGAGACAGGGAGATGTGTGACTTTATATTTAGTAGCTTCACAACCTGTATTAGTTGCACGTGTGCTTAAGGCTCAACAGATCGATTAGGAGGCCCAGATGATTCGGGACTGTAGTGCCAGTGGGGAGGATACAACAGGATGGATGATGGGTTCAGACCAGAGTTTGAGGTTGACAGGGCGATTGTTTGTACCAGAATCGTGCCGTGTTGAGGTGCTACATGAGTTTCATCATTCACGTCTTGCAGTGCATCCAAGAGGCACGAAGATGTATCATGATTTGCGTCGTCAGTTCTGGTGGACGGGAATGAAGAGGAACGTGATCTGATTTGTGTTTCGGTGCCTTACTTGTTAGCAGGTGAAGGTGGAACACCAGAGGCCGGTAGGATTGTTACAGCCGTTACCTATATCTGAGTGGAAGTGGGAGAACGTCATGATAGATTTTGTATCAGGACTTCCTCGATCACCGAAGGGATACGATGTTGTTTGGGTTGTAGTCGACAGATTGACGAAGTCTACACATTTTCTTCCTATCTGAGTGAGGGATTCTGTGGACAGCCTCAGCAGATTGTACATCCGAGAGATAGTCCGATTACACGAAGTACTTGTGACTATTATTTCTGATCGAGACCCGCGCTTTACATCACGCTTTTGGCAGAGTCTTCAGGTAGCCATAGGGACGAGCTTGACTCTCAACACAGCTTTTCACCCACAGACCGACGGTTAGTCTGAGAGGACCATCCAGATTTTAGAGGACATGTTGAGAGCCTGTGTGCTAGATTTTTTGGATTCTTGGAAAGATCATTTATCGTTGGCAGAGTTTACATACAACAACAGCTATCAGCCCAGTATTAGAATGGCACCGTATGAAGCATTGTATGGTAGACCGTGTAGATCGCCTGTGTGTTGGACAGATGTGGGAGAAATTGCTATTTTGGGACCCCACTTAGTATGGGAGACGACAGAGAAGATTGCAGTGATTCGTCAGCGTTTGGTGACAGCGTAGAGCCACCAGAAGAGTTATGTTGATCAGAGGAGGAGATCGTTAGAGTTTGTAGTGGGGGATCATGTGTTCTTGAAAATCTCACCACGTAGAGGTTTAATGAGATTTGGTGGTAATAGGAAGTTATCGCCACGTTTTATTGGACCATTCGAGATCCTGGAAAGAATTGGGGTAGTAGCATACCGCCTGGCTTTGCCACCTCAGTTAGCATCTGTACATAACATCTTTCACGTTTCCATGCATCGGAGGTATGAGCCTGATCTTTCACACGTGTTAGATTGGGCTGAGCTGCGGGTTGATAAGGATGTCACATATGAGGAACATCTAGTGAAGATTCTAGATGCAAATGAGCAAGTGCTGAGAGAGAGGGCAGTTGTTTATGTCAAGGTTCTGTGGCTTCATCATGGGGTTGAGGAAGCGACTTGGGAGCTTGAATATGGGGTTCGTGCTAAGTACCTGGAATTGTTTACCTCGTGACCTAATAGTGAATTTCGGGGGCCAAATTCCTTAAGGGGGAAGAGTTGTGAGACCATGTACTATTTTATTTTGTGATATATATATATATGTTTGACGTGTTTCTCTCATTATATGTATATCATCGATGAATGGTTTATGCTTTCAAATTATAGAAACAGCATGTGCAGGTGTGTTTTACGCTTTTACGGGTTTCGTTTTGGCCTGTTTGGTTTTGACCCCTTTAAATTTAGTTTTCCACCCAGCGTCAACTGCTCAAGCAGTGGGAGTACGCTCGAGCGGGCTTGTGGCAGAGCGTGGGTTAGTGAGATGATCGCTCGAGCGGTGCTTGGGCGCTCGAGCGGTGGTGTGGCAGAGATGTATGTCGATAGGGGTCCGCTCGAGCGGTGAGGGAGCGCTCGAGCGGTGGGGTCCTAGCGCGAAAACTTATAAAGCTCACAAAATATCTTTTCAAGCCTTTCTCTTCTTTTCTCTGCCTTCTCTCTAGCTTTCGGGAGGTCCGAGGCTTAGTTTTTGGTAGCTGGATAGCAAATTCTTATTATTCGTGCCGAGGGCTTCACATCCATCCAAACGGATTCTCGTTCTGACGAAGTTCAATTTTGAGGCGTCGAGCTTTTGGCTCTCTGAGGTAGGATCCTAGACTATGTTGTTTTTAAAGGGTACTACGTGTAATTTTATGCTTTTCTACTGGTTAAAAATGTCTACATAGCATATTGTATATTTAAACCATGTTTATACGGATAGAAAGCTTGTTTTATGCTTTTCTTAGTATATTACATGTGATGGAACGTATGGGTTTGGTGAGAGGAACCTTTTGGGTTGGACTCACCGTGTTGTGGGTTTGGTGAGAGGAACCTTGATGGGTTGGACTCACGCGTGTGTTTTGGTTTTGATGTGATAATAAAAAAAGATCGTATTGGGATCTTCGAATCTTGTTAATTTGGGCACGAGTTACTCCTTGGTGAAGGATCGAAAAACTGCGCAGAATGGGTTTCTCTGCCCCGGCTAGTAAACCGGGAAAGGAAGTAGATCGTGTCGAGGTATAGAAGATTCTGTTACTCCGTGGGGCCCGTGTGGCAAGGTAGATGGTAGCGTTACTTGAGTCTATATGCTTGCTCGATATCGGTGCTTAGATTTTGAGACCACGAGATGGTAGAATTGTTTGAATGTGACCGTGATTCGTGTGTGTGCGTGTGTACACGTTGATAACTTGGGATTTTCTGTGGTAAAACCTTTTGCTTTATGCTATGTGATTGCATATCTTACTTTACTGAATCAGAGTCTGTTCTTATTGGGTTTCGGTTCACGTAGTGAAATTTGTTAAAAAAAAATTCAGGTGTTGATGATTATGTTGAGTTGATCTAGCTGTGCCGTGGTGGTAGGAAGATTATTGTATAGTTTTTTCTTTTTTTTTTGTTATAGAAGCATGCATTTATATATATATGTCGCCTATTTCTGAAGGCATGCTTTGTAAGTCTTGTGGCCATATATTATAACTGTATGAGCATGTTGCATGTGATTCTGAGAGTGAACTTGGGATACTCTTTTTATTTCAAAACTGTGTTATTTTGGATTATTGTTTATTAGTAAAAGTCCTATCTTTTATAAACTGGTGATTTGTTGGGTGTTTCACGTGACCCTGATTTTTGGGACGTGACATTAACTGAGAATAAAACTAAAAAGAGAGCTTATCCAAAAAGAAAAGAAAAAAAATAAAAAATAAACTAAAAATATATTGAAATGTTTTTCTTTATATTGTATCATTCAAGAGAAGGTTCTCGCACAAACACTATATTAAAACCTCATAAAGCTGAGAATCTGATGAAAGTTCAAAAATTTTCATCATTTTAAGAAGCCTCATTCACCACTAGTTTATTAGAGTTACAGAATATTGGTACGATACTGCGGTAAAAACTAAAATTGTAATTGCATAGAATTTAAAAGTGTAAATAAGATTTTAGCAACATAAATGAAATTTTGCCAAAAAAAAAATTAAAAAAAATTCATCCTAAATAAGATTTCAACAACACAAAAAAAAATATAGAGAAGAGAAAAAAATATTAAAATCTTGTTTAGTATGAAGCGGAATAATTTTTTAGGTTATTGAATTGAGAAATCAATCATAAAGGCAACAGAAACAAATGACGAGGAGAAAAAACAAAAAATAGAAGAAAGAAAATGCAAATAAATAAGACAAATATGAAAATTGAAGAAAAACTTTCCCGAAGGAAAAATGATTTACAATCTAATTCAATTCCTTGTTATAACACCCTCCTAAAGAAACCTCATACGCCCTAACGAAACATTGACATTCAATTTATTTCAAATCAAACGAATTTGATAAATAGCAATCATTCTCGATAATAACTAAAAAAAGGGCAAAATCAGAGTCATGAAATGTCACGCCCCAAAATCCAGGGTTACATGAAAAGCCTGTCGAACCACCATTTATAAAAAGATGCGTTTTATAGATAAAACCACCAACCAAAATATTACAACTTTTAGAATTAAAAAGAGTACCCGAGATTCTTCTCTTAATATAGCATACATACAGTTCCATACATGCATAATACATCGGCTTAAGGCGTGCAAAACTTGTCTTCACAAAAAGGCATCACATGTAGGAATACATGATCTCATAACAAAAGAAAAATTAAATAGTCTTCCGCCACCACGGGCATATCTAGATCAACTCCTCATGATCATCAACACTTGAAAAAAGTTTTTAACAAATCCCACTACGTGAGCCAAAACCCAATAGAAATATACTATTATGCAGCAAAGTAGGATATGTAATTATATAGCATAAGTTAACTCAACCACAAGAGTCTAAAAATATTTTTCATCCCTGAAACCATGCATTTCAACAATGCAAATAACGTTTAACAATTAAAGAAAAACAGTAACAAAACGTTATTTTTCCACTCGGATGATACAACCGAGAAATATGTATGATAAATGATTCCTAAGTACCGACTCTGTTAAACACAGGGACAAAAGCAACAACTATAGACTCCTGTTCATTACCCTAGTCCTGAACCATTTAAGGCCTGATAGGTAATGACAAGTTCTATGCAGAGTTATAACAACGATCACTTAGTTTACGAGCCCGAAACTTGAGAGCACTAAGCACCCACCACCTCGTTTACGAGGATTAACCCAAAGGCAAGAAGCACCTACCCTGCGCACGTTTTTGAACTTTCACCGAGGAGCAATAGAAGCCCAATACACACCCACTGTCACGACACATCTACATGATCAATTAAAAACTAGCACGTAACTCGATTACGAAAATATTTTCACATTTATACATTAAACATGTATAAAGAAATCCAATGGCCAACCACCATATCACCCATCAACATGGGAATCAACTAAAAACATTTTTTTGGTTTTAAAATATTTTTTCCCGTTTCTATTAAAAAGTTTCAAAATTGAGACTCAACCCAAAGGGTAGCTCCAAACCTCCAAACCTCCAAAACACAGTTTTCAAGATTTTCATAAATCACATCGTTTTCAAACCTCTTTTTAAAAACCACGGACATCCACAAGTCCATATCAAGTAATAAACCACAAAGGCGTAAAATATACTTTTTTTAATCCAAAACAAGGTTTAAACATAAACACATGATATATAAAGCATTTCAACCAGTGAAAAAGCATATAACTGCATGTAGCACCATTTAAAGACAACATAGTATAGGATCCTACCTCGATGAGTCGAAACTCGAAGCCTCAAAAATCGAATCTCGTTGGAACAAGAATCCGTCCGAATAGATACTAAGCCAACATAGGGGGTAGCAAGGATCCACATGGTAAAAGTCGAAAACTAGGCACGAGCACCACAAAAATGTAGAGAGAAGGCATAGAGTTTGGAAGAAAATGAGTTTTTCAGAACGAAACAAGGGCTGGAATATATATAGGTCACATAAAAGCAGGCATCCAGTCGACTGAATTGCTCAATTCAGTCGACTGAAGGAGTTCTGGATCTATAAAAAATCTCCACCGCCACACCTCAGTCGACTAGAGTTCCCCATCCAGTAGACTGAACCCGCTTTCTGTCGACCTAGTCGACTGGGGAAATCAGTCCAGTCAACTGGACTACTGGGAACAAAACTGGTTCTACAAGCCTTGGTTTTATAGCCCAAAAGCTAACCAAACAAGCCTTAGCGAAACCCAAAAAAACGTAAACACACATCTATACATGCTATTCTATAACACAGAAACGTATACGACCACATCGATGTTATACATGTAACAAAAAAGAACACGTCGCATAAATATATAATATAAAAACAAACGAACCCGGATCTCACAACTCTTCCTCCCTTAAGGAATTTTGCCCTCGAAATTCACTATAAAGCTACAAGGCATACAGCTCTGGGTATCTAGCACGAACTCTAGACTCAAGCTCCCACGTCGCTTCCTTAATCCCGTGATGAAGCCATAGGACTTTGACATAAGCAATGGTCCTCCTTTTCAACACTTGCTCTATCGTGTCAAGAATCTTCACAGGTCATTCCTTATATGTAACATCCTCATCTACCTATAACTCAGCCCAATCCAGAACATGTGACGGGTCAGGCTCATACTTTCGAAGCATGAAAACGTGAAACACGTTGTGTACAGACGCCAACTGATGTGGTAAAGCCAGATGGTATGCCACCTCCCAAATCTTGTCAATAATCTCAAATGGTCCAATGAAATGCAGCGATAGCTTCCCGCTACGGCCAAACCTCATCAAACCTCTACGTGATGAGACTTTGAGAAACACATGATCTCCCACTGCAAACTCCAACGGTCTCCTCATCTGATTAGCATAGCTCTTTTGGCGACTTTGAGCGGTTATTAGACGTTGGCAAATCATGATAATTTTCTCTGTCGTCTCCCGTACCAAGTTGGGTCCCAAAATCGTGGTCTCTCCCACATCTGTCCAACACACAGACGACCTACACGGTCTATTATGCAAAGCCTCATACGGTGTAATCCCAATACTGGACTGATAACTGTTGATGTATGCAAACCCTGCCAATGATAGATAATTCTCCCAAGAATCCCAAAAATCAAGTACATAGGCTCTCAACATGTCCTCCAAAATCTGTATGGTTCTCTCGGACTGACCGTCTGTCTGTGGGTGAAAAGTTGTGCTGAACATCAAGCTCATCCCCAAAGCCACCTGAAGACTCTACCAAAAGCCAGAAGTAAAGCGCAGGTATCGATCTGAAACAATAGTGACCGGTACTCCGTGTAGCTGGACTATCTCACGGACATACAACCTACCCAGTCTGTCCACCGGATCCTTCACACAAATGGGAAGAAAGTGTGCAGAGTTCATCAATCTATCAACCACAACCCAAACAGCATCTTGTCCCTTCGGTGATCTAGGAAGTCCTGAAACAAAATTCATCGTGACGTTCTCCAACTTCCATTCAAATATCGATAACGATTGTAACAGTTTTGTCGGTCTCTGATATTTTGCCTTCACCTGCTAACAAGTGAGGCATCGAGAAACTAACCGAATCACATCCTTTTCATTCCCGTCCACCAGAACTGACGCCGCAGATCATAATACATCTTCGTGCCTCCTGGATGCACTACAAGACGTGATTGATGAAAATCATGATGCACCTCTGCACAGCACGACTCTGGTACAAACAACCTCTTGTCAATCTCAAACTCTAATTTGGGCTCACAACCCATCATGTCGTATCCTTTCTACTAGCAATGCGATCACGTATCATCTGAGCCTCCTGATCTGTCTGCTGAGCCTCTAGCATATGTGCAACTAATGCAGGTCGTGAAGCTACTGAAAATAAGGTCGAACATTTTCGTGTCTCCTTGAGACACAGATCAAACTCACCAACATCTCCAAGCATATCCCACTCTCGCATAGCCATAGAAGCTAAAGTACCATGAGATCTCTTATTGAGAGTGTCGGCCACAACATTGGCCTTCTCTGGATGGTACTACAAGTCAAAGTCATAGTCTTTTAACAACTCCATCTAACGTCGTTGGTGTAGATTCAAGTCTTTCTGCGAAAACAAGTATTTTAAACTCTTGTGATCAGAGAAAATCTCAAAGTGCTCACCAGAAAGATAGTACTGCTATGTCTTCAAGGAAAAAACCACGGCTGCCAACTCTAGATCATGCACTAAGTAGTTCTTTTCATAAGTCTTCAACTATCGAGACCCATAAGCTACAACCTTACCTCCTTTTATCAGAACACAACCCAGACCATCAAGTGACACGTCCAAGTACACCATGTAACCTAAACCCGACTCAGGAATAATCAACACTGGTGTACTGGTCAATCTCATCTTCAACTCTTGGAATGCTGACTCACAAGACTCACTCTACACGAACGTGACTCCCTTTCTCATAAGATGCGTCATCGGCACCGCGAGTCTAGCAAAATCTTTCACAAACCGCCAGTAGTAGCCTTTCAAACAAAGATATTCTTCGATCGTTCCCAATCTATTACTGCGCCAGTCTTTGAAAAATCCACTGATACCCCATCTTTCGACACCACGTGTCCAAGAAATTTCACCTCTGACATCCAAAACTCACACTTCTCGAAATTCGCATACAAGCGATGGTCTTTTAGAATTTATAGAACAGTACACAGGTGTTCCTTATGCATCTCTCTTTTGGGTGAATAGATCATAATATCATCCACGAACAAAATCACAAAACTGTCCAGATACGGATGGAAGATACGATTCATCAAACCCATAAATGTCGCAAGAGCGTTCGTCAAACCAAATGGTATAACCAAAAACTCATAGTAACCATAACGAGTCCAGAAAGTGGTCTTCGCTATATCCTCGTCCCTAATCCTCAGCTGATGGTACCTCGACGTCAAGTCAATCTTTGAGAATCAACTCGACCACTTCAACTGATCAAACAAATCATCAATCCTCAGCATAGGATACTTATTCTTCACTGTCACCTGGTTCAATTTCCTGTAGTCAATACACAACCGGAAGGACCTATCCTTTTTCTTAGCAAAAAGAGCTGGAGCTCCCCGAGGTGACGTACTTGGACGTACAAATCCTTTGTTAAGCAACTCCTGAAGCTGTATCTTGAGTTCTCGCAACCCAACCGGTGCAAAGCGACAAGATAGCATAAAAATAGGAGCAACTCCTGGAATTAGATCAATAGAAAACTCCACCTCATGATTCGGTGGCAACTTAAACAGATCGTTTGGGAAGATATCTGGATAGTCACAAACTACAGGGGGTAACTCCCTTCGAACCTTAACTGTCTCATCTAACCTAAGAGCTGAAAAGAGAAAACCCAGGTTGCCATGGTTCTGTACAGCACCGGGCATAGACACCAAACCCTCATCTCGATTCCCCACAAAACCAAAGTAATCACCCTCAGGTGTACATATCGATACCCTCCGTCGATCACAATCTATAAAGGCACGATAGGTGGCTAGCCAGTCCATCCCTAAGATGACATCAAACGTGGTCATGTCTAAAATATAAAGTCAAACTCTAAACAATGATCGGCGACCCCCAACCCGCAGGATCTATAAACTTGACTCAACACCACATTTCCACTAACAGGGGTCTCTACGCTCAATGAACTAGCCAACGAGTCTGTCTCCAACCCCAATGTAGATGCAAAAGCAGAGAAAATAAAGGAATGCGATGCTTTCGTGTCGATAAGAACACTGGCCTATGATCTATATACTAAGAGAGTACCTCTGATCATGGATGGAGTAATTGCAATGTCTGGCATGATCGGTGCTTTGGAAGCACTAGGATCAGCAAGGACGTATGCTTTTCCCTGCGGTGCTCTAGTCTGCCCATTATAACCCTGGGCCGTCGACTGCCTCATAGACTGTGCTAAGGCACCTCCTTCTGTAACCCTAGATGCCTGCGCCCTAGGTTACTGATAAGTCTATCATCCATGTGCGGAAAGAACAACTAACGCTCCTGTAAGCTCTGAACACTCCCTCATCAGGAACAGTTCCTATGGATGTTCCCAGACTGACCGCACTCAAAACGTACTGGTGGCCCTCTCTCTTGCAACTGCGCGAGTGATGAACTCTGAACTTGGCCCCTCAGTGGGCACTCAAACGAACGATGCCCTCGCTATTTGCATCGATAACAAGTGAACTCTCTCTGCTCAGGCCTTCTTGTCGAGGCCACTGAAGGTACAGGTATAGAAAACTGTGGCTGGTATGATCCCGCAGGACGGGAACTCAGACCTAATATCCTACGGTGCTTGTCCATGTGCCCCTGAAATTGTGCATCTCCACCGCCCTGCTGGCTTCTACTCTCTCTAACCTTGCATGTCTCATTCAGGGTTTCCTCCATGGTGATGGCCATTTCCACAAAGTCTGTAAAGATGAACATCCTGAATGCCGCCACTCTGTCTCTGATCACATGTCTCAAACCCCTCTCGAACCTCTTCGCATGAAACTCCTCCATCGCCATAATCTCCTAGGAAAACTGGGATAGGCTAGTAAACTCTACCTTATACCGGACTACTGTCATCGTCTCCTGAGTAAGAAAAAGGAAGTCCTCTCTGTAACGATCTCTCGCGGTCTTCGAGAAGTACTTCTTCAGAAATACCTTTGTGAACGCTTCCCAAGTGCCTCCCATTGTAGTCTTGGCAAACTTTCACCATGCATGAGCACTCCCCCTCAGCTGGAATGCTGCGAATGTAACCCTCAAATCATCTTTTTTTATTTGAAGCGTTTCTAAAATCCTGGTGACTAGCTCTAACCATTCAGTGGCTGTCGTGGGGTTGGGATCCGCAGGAAAGGTAGGAGGGTATAGGCATCAAAACTCACGCATTGCGACCGTTGCCCTCGGTTCTTCCTGCCATTAGTGGCCTCGACCAGCTGTCGGATGGAGCATTCCATCTCATGCAATAGATCTACCTCATCAATAGGCCCTTGGGGTGCATTGACATCCCTAACATCTGGGATTGGCACGTCCCTTCGGCCTGAACCACGACTTCGACCACGACCTCGTCCTCCCCGCGTGGACATAACTCCATACAAAAGCAACACAACAGTATAAGCTTCCATAGATAACATGTTATTGCTAACATAAAAGACAATCATGCTAACACATAGTCATTTAAGATTATGTAAACACATCTCACATACCAAGGAGAACCGATAAGACAGACGCATCAATTTGGATAACTGATTTGGATTCCTTGCTAGAAAGCCCGTCGGTCAAATGCATTTCTAATTTGACTTCCAAATTTGTTAACCCAAATGCCCAAAGGAAAGACTAATCAATCCTAAGGTCCAATCTCCATTCTCACGTATACATAAACTGTCATACTCAACAGGCTATCATGCTTATGTTATAAAAACGTTTAAACACATGTAATCAAGCACAAATAATTATTCTCACAAGGGGATGCACCATCTTCCCATGGCTCTTAGATATTCGAACCCAGAACTCTGATACCAAGTTGTCATGCCCCAAAATTCAAGGTCACATGAAAAGCCCGTCGAACCACCATTTATAAAAAGATGTATTTTATAGATAAAACTACCAACCAAAATATTACAGCTTTTGAATTTAAAAAGAGTACCTGAGATTCATCTTTCAATACAGCATACATACAGTTCTATACATGCATAATATATCGCCTCAAGGTGTACAAAACTTGCCTTAAAAAATAGGCATCACATGTAGGAATACATGATCTCATAACAAAAGAAAAACTAAACAGTCTTCCGCCACCACAAGCACATCTAGATCAATTCCTCATGATCATCAACATTTGCAAAAGGTATTTAACAAATCACACTATGTGAGCTGAAGCCCAATAGAAACAGATTATAATGCAGCAAAGCAAGATATGCAATCATATAGCATCCGTTGACTCAACCACAAGAGCCTAAAAATATTTTTCATCCCTAAAATCATGCATTTTAACAATGCAAATAATGTTTAACAGTTAAAAAAAAAACAGTAACAAAATATTAATTTTTCACTCGGATGATACAGTCGAGAAATATGTATGATAAATGATTCCTATGTACCGACTTTGTCAAACACAGGGACAAAGGCAACAACTATAGACTCATGCCCATTACCCTAGTCCTGAACTATTTAAGGCATGCTAGGTAATTACAAGTTCTATACGGAGTCACAACAACGACCACTTAGTTTATGGGCCCAAAACCCGAGAGCACTAAGCACCCACCACCTCGTTTATGGGGATTAATCCGAAGGCATGAAGTACCTACCCTGCGCACGTTTTTGAACTTTCACCGATGAGCAATAAAAGCCCAATACATACCCACTGTCCCGATACATCTGCAGGATCATTTCAAAATAAGCACGTAGCTCGACTATAAAAATATTTTCACATTTATACATTAAACACATAAAGAAATCCAATAGCCAACCGCCATATCACCCATCAACATGGGAATCAACTAAAAACATTTTTTTTCGTTTTTAGCAAAACGTTTCAAAATTAAAACTCAACCCCAAAGTTTAGCTCTAAACCTCCAAAACACAGTTTTTAAGATTTTGATAAATCATCTCATTTTCAAACCTCATTTTAAAAATTACGGACATCTACAAGTCCATATCAAGTAATTAACGAAGAAAAGCGTAAAATATGCTTTTTTTATTCGAAATAAGGTTTAAACATAAAACATGATATATAAAACTTTTTAGCCGGTGAAAAAGTGTATAACTGCATGCAACACCATTTAAAAACAACATAGTCTAGGATCCTACCTCGATGAGTCGAAACTCGAAATCTAAAAAATTGAACATCGTCGAAACAAGAATCCATTCGGATGAATACTAAGCCAATAGCGTGAGTAGTAAGGATCCACAAGCTAAAAGTCGAAAACTAGGCACGGACACCACAAAAATGTAGAGAGAAGGGAGAGAGTTTGGAAGAAAATGAGTTTTCCAGAACGAAACAGGGCTGTAATATATATAAGCCACGTAAAAATGGGCATTCAGTCGACTGAATTGCTCAATTCAGTCGACTGAAGGAGTTTTAGATCTACAAAAAACCTCCACCGCCACACCTCAGTCGACTGGAGTGCCTCATCCAGTTGACTGAACCCACTTTCTGTTGACCCAATCGATTGGGGAAATCAGTCCAGTTAATTGGACTGCTGGAAACAAAACTGGTTCTACAAGCCTCGGTTTTACAGTCGAAAAGCTAACCAAACAATGCTTACCGAAACCTGAAAAAGCATAAAACACATCTACACATGCTGTTCTATAATACAGAAGCGTATACGAGCGCATCGACGATATACATGTAACGAAAAAGAACATATTACATAAATATATAATATAAAAACAAACGAACCTGGGTCTCACATGAAAACAAACTCGATTAACATTAGTTGCAAATTAGCTAACAACAACAAGCAAATGAGAAAATAATAGCAATAAAAAAAAAAGAACACAAAAATTAACTTGCAACCTTCTATCCCAAATTGAAATAACTCAATCCCATTTTGGAAGCAAAGTTGACTTTTAATAGTATATAAAAGTGATTCAAAATTTATTAGTGTCGTGTTTCAGATAACATTTAAACAAACAAATATAATGAAGTGTCCCCATTTTGTTCTCCCACAGCAAGTGAAGGCACAATCCAACCACAATGATGAGGTCAAAACATGATAAAATATAAAGCAATCACCAAAACATTTCATTAAACATATCCATAATCTCTTTGCTTTAGAATTAAGCATTTTGGAGAGAGAATTTCTTCATCGGTTTCTTTATAGGTGCTTTTATCACATTTAGTGCCTTTTGATCTCTTCGGTTGTCAATTGTTTGCCCCTTTCAACTATTGTTTCTTCGTATCTTGTCTTTATTAGCAGCTGTAGCATATTCCTGACCGTGTAGTAGGTCCAAAGTTTATGCTTGAATTCTCTGTGCTCATATTGTTTCTTCTGCTCTTAACAAATGACGGGATGAGAGCCGTCTCCTGATCATTTTTGATTGATGAATCGGTGTCTCCCACTTAAGATAGAAAGCTTGCTGCCTTCAATATTGACAGGAAAAAGACATAGGATTCAAGATCTAGCGATCTAGGTGAGACACACACACACACACACACACACACACACATATATATATATAGATAGATAGAAAAAGTGACTGGACATTACAGATTCAAGACCTAGACATGAGAGCATTAAGAACCTAACAAATTGTACATGATGAGGATTTCGAAGAAGTAATCAAAAGTTAAACATGCTCTAAAAGGATTAAACAAATTCGATCAATAGCAAGGCACATCATGTTCTTTACTCTCAGGTGTTAAACATTTCCATAGTTGAATTCCATGGTCATGCCTGCTCCTAAAAGAATTCTCACCAAATAGCAAGCTGCATATGAAGAAAGATATGTTGTCTTGCTCTCTACAAAAGGAAAGATTTGGCAATGAGCCAAAATTATAATTTGTGTAAAGCAAAGGAAAACAAACTTCCAGAAAAACATATCACTTTCTGTTCCCCAATGATGTTTAGATTTTCGACAAAATCATCCATTTGGAAGTGAAACAAAGGTGGACCCAAATCTTCTCCAATTTATAGATGGGATGGAGGTCTTCGTTTCATAATCAATGGTTGTGAAACAAACATGCCAATTAATCACTATTTTAAATTTAGAAAATAGTTAATGGAGATTATAAAACTCACAATGGTGAAACAGTTATGGACTATAGATTTTGAATTTTAATGACAAGTTGCAACCTTATTAGTTGAAATGGAGACCTATGTTCTTCTTAAGAAATGGAGGCAATCAAAAGCAATATAAGATAACAGTGAATCACCTCTTAGGTAAGCTATTATATTTTAAAGCATATTGCATATACAATCAATCTTGCATGGACATAAATAAGGGTACTGTTAAGTGCGAGTATGCATCTAAGTATCATACTCATCTAATCCCATATCCAAGGACACAAAAATACGATGAAATATTCATATTTTTTAGTGTTTTATTTTATAATGATGGCATAGAGCATTTCATGCATAATAAAGAAATTTTATGCATAATTATGTGGTAAATTTTAATCATTAAACATATCTTGTTGGATTAATGTGATACTACACATATTTCCTCATATATACTAATTCGCCATGTTTTTTTTCCTACCACCAAGATCATATTGGTGGTAAACTTTAATTATTAAACTATATTTTTTCCTTTGTCACATATTTTCAGTACAAAGCCAATTAGATCAATAATTTTGCATAGCTTTTCAGAAGTAAGTTCAATAAGCTTGTTTGTGTTGCCAATAATAACATATGTTCATATGTGCACGGATGTGTGATGGGAAAAGATAGATTCTGATTGGATTAGGGGACAAGACTATTGTGGTGTTGGGATTTAAGGGTCATTTTGAAAAAATATTTAAAAATAAGAAATTCAAAAAATGTTTAGAAAAATCTTTTAACACTTTAAAAATCAAAATTTGAAAACACATTTTGTTGAAAATAGAGTCGGCACCTAATTTTTGAAAAAAATTAAGAAAAATAAAATTGGCTATTGATGTTTAAAATGTTAACCAGAGAAAGAGAGTTCGGGAGCTAACGTACGAATCGGGAAAGGTGTTAGGCATCCCGTTTGTCCAACCGTAAGAATGGCCTCTACTAATCATCATTAGTTCTTTAATATGATTTCTCAAATGCATGCAAATAAAGAAAATGAGAGTGAAGAGAGAACATTCAAAATCAAGTATAGAAAATACATAAAATATGTACATAACACTCCAAAATAAATAAGTGTCAAAAGAAGAATCATAAATCATATGGCATGCAATTTCTATCTAAATAATACGTGAAATACAATCTCATGCAATATTGTTTAAACAACCTAAACAACATGCTTTGGTTAAAAAAAAATGTTAAAGTTGCCAAAATTACCTAAACATAGATTGCGCAAAAATGAACTACACAATTTTGAAATAAAGTAATCAAACTCTAAACTAATATGTACAATATGCATATTATCAAATTATCTAAAAGTATATAAAAATCTTATGTTAAAAACTAACTAAAACAATAAAATCTAATAACAAATATTTTATGTATTAAAAAGCAAATATTTGAAACTCTAATTTGAAAAAGAAAGAAATAAAAGAAAACTTACAAACCAAAATAAAATGTTAGAAAATGCTTGTTTAAACTACTAAAAGAAAATCTTATTATTTACATTTTATACTTTTTGAACAAAACAAAAGAAAAAAAAAATAATAGAAATAAAATAAACAAATAAATTTTTAATTATTGTTAGAGAAAAAAATTATACTATTAACTTGAAAGATTAAAATAAGAAAAATAAGAAGAACATTAACTAACATAAAAGATATTTTTATATTTTTGTGTTTTTTTTGTGGTTAATAAAAGAAAAGAAAAAAAAAATACTATAGAAGAAAACTTAAGTTGACAAAGAAAGATTTTAAAAGAATAAAAGAAGATTTAACATTTTATATTTTTTTAAAATAGAAAATAAAAGAAAATAGAGGAAGATAAAAGAAATGAAAAGAAAAATAGAATTTTCCTTTAAAGAGAAAATTATGATGTTTTTTTGTGATTTTTGGTTTAACAAAGTAAAAGAAAAGGAAGATAAAAGAAAATAAAATCATAGAAAAAAGAAAATGAATTTTTGTAAGAAAAATGAATACTAATATTACAAGAAAAAAAATGCTAAATGGAACTTTGTAAGGAAATTAAAACTAATACTAAAAGAAAATAAAATAATAGAAAAGAAAACGACACTTATGAAAGAAAGAGAAGAAAAAGAAGAAAAAAATGAAATTAAAAGAACATTTAAGCTAATATTAAAAGAGTATTTAAGTTGGTGCTAGCAAAAGAACTGAAATTAAAAGAAAAAGAAAAAAATGGTAATATTTAAATGAAATATAAAATTAAAATTAAAAGAAAGAGGAAATAAAAATGTTATAAAAAAAATTTAAAGCTAATAAATAAAGTGCTAAAAAAAGTAAAACTAAAGTAATACTAGAAAAAAATAAACACTAAATTAAAAGAAAATAAAATAGAGCATTAAACTAATTAGTACAAGAAAATGAAATAAAATGCTATTGAAATAAAATTTAGAATAAAAGAAAATTAAATGCTAGAATATTAAATTAATGTAAAAGGAAAGAAAAGAAAATGAATAAAATACTATAATTTAAATGGAAGTAATATTGACTATTATAACCATTTTTATGTAATTGCATTGGATTATAACAATTAACAACATTGATAAGTTGTAATTGTCAAAAATATTAGCACTATTTAATGATTTAACAATTTATAACAAGCTTAAAATGTAAGTAAGTAAACCAACAAAATAAGTAAACTATATAAGCTAAAACAAGAATGTAATTAGAACGAATATGCGAAAATTAACCCGATCACTCCAAAAGAGAGAAGATGGAACTAGAAGGACCAGGGATCCAATCAGAATACCTGGATTGCTAAGGAATCCTCAAGTTGGGGAATGTGGGTTAGTAGTTGGATTCTCGGGCGATGATCCAAGCTAGGGTTTGGGACTATCGGAGGCTCGGATCTCGGTATTTCAGCAGGATTTCGGTGTTGGGGCTTGAAATTGTTCGGCGACTCGGCAAAGCTTCTTTCATTAAACCTCTTTATATTTTTATGTCCTTCAAAACGTACAAGAGGTATGGTATTTATGGAGTTCTTCAACCAATGAGATACTGCCACGTTTTAAAACACGTCAGGCCATTTGAAGTTGGCGGCTGCTACAATGTGAGTTGGCGGTCGGCATGTTTAAAAAGGTTCCACAAGGTTCTTATTGGCAGTCGCCACAATGAACATGGCGGTCTCCACTTCTGGCAATGACTTGGGCAACAAGTTATCAATGGTTTGGTACAGCTTCATTGGTTTTGAAGGTTTCTGATGGTCGGGTTCAATTATCGAGCTTGAATAACTTCCTAAGGATCGAACTGAGACACCATTCTAACTGTTTTTATTATCAGATTCACCTAAGATTGGGTGGGGTCAAATTGGGGTGTCTACCGTTGCCCCTCTTTGATATAACTTGCATAGCAATGCGTGATGCAAGTTATATCAAAGATCTAGAGACAACAGCTATTTGACCGAGCCGTTAATCTTAGGCCACAAATACACAAGTATGCACATGATGTTGGTCGCGCTCGAATTTTTATCAAGTTGCCTACGTACCCCTTTGCAAGGGATCAGACCAAAACGTTGTTCCTGGGGCAAAATGGAAGGATGCAAGATAAGAAAGACGATGCAGATGCAAACATGATGCAAATGTTGGTATGATCGAACAAATTCTAAAGATCGAGTTAAGATCTAAAGGGAGTGCAAACAAGTCAAATATCGAGTTAATATCTAAGAACTTGGGTGGGGATAAAATAATTAAAAGGATAGAGTTAAGATCCAAGAAATTATCTTAACCGGGAACACAATCACGAATTGATCGGTTGAGTTAAGATCTCACAATTTTGAAATAAAAATAACTAAAAACCAAGTTATGGCTTAAAATTAGATTTATCAAAGGAAAACCACGAATAGGTCGAGTTAAGACCTGAAAATTTGGGATAAGGCGTGAGATAAAAATAATCAAAAGCCTAGTTACGGCTTAAAATTAAATTTATCGGAGGAAAACTGCGAATTAATATGTGAGACCCTGAACCTTGTAATTTTGAGTTGTTTATATACACGATGCTTTTATTCCAGTATATGATGGCATCGATGCATGGTTTATGCTTTAAAGTTGTAGAAAAGCATGAGTAAATGTGTTTTATGCTTTCCCAGACCTTGGTTAGGTGGGTTGGGTTGGTTTTTGGCTTGAAACGCAATAGCAAATTCCAGTACGCCACTGATCTTGAGTTCGGTCGACTGAACTGGTTTTGTTGAGTTCGGTCGACTGAACTCAGTGGTTCGGTCAGCTGAACAGACCAAAATTTGATTTTCTATAAATATCCCAGTGGCGGAGATATTTTTTCAAAACTTTGCTTCAGACCTAAGTTTCCCATTTTCTCTGTCTTCTCTCTAGCTTTGAGGTCCTAGGGCTTGGTTTTGAGTTGGTTCCTTTGTGGATCCTTGCTATCGGGGCCGAGGGCTTCACATCCATCCGGTCAGATTCTCGATCTGACGCTGTTCAGTTTTGAGACGTCGAGTTCTTGACTCTCCGAGGTAAGATTCTAGACCTACTACTGTTATGAGGGTGTTATATGTAGTTATATATGTTTTTACCAGGTAAAAAATATATCAAATGTGATTTTCATGTTTAAACCTTGGTTTTTGGGAAAAAATGGGTTTTTACGCCTTTTCTTGGTTGTACACATGATCTGGGTGTGTTGACATCCGTGGTTTTCAAAATGAGGTTTGAAAATGGTGATTTGTGAAATCGAGTGAAAAACGTCTTTTTGGAGGTTTGGAGCTAACCCGCGGGGTTGAGTCTCACATTTTAAACGTTTGTTGAAAATGGTTTAGATCTCCATTTTTATGGATTGGATCTCTTTTATACTCGTGTTGTAAAAACTATTTTATGGATTTTCGTAGTTGAGCTACGGTGGGTTTTTAAATGTTCTCCATAGATGTACCGTGACAGTGGGTATTGTTGAGTTGGG
>JAOTRH010445648.1:0-31745 GCA_034768845.1 Heliamphora exappendiculata
ATTTGTATATATAAATTGAGTTTTCACAAGAACCAAAATTGTTGTTAACTCATTTATTTCTAAATTGATTCTAAAAATAATATTAGAATCACATTGTAGACTTCCCAATTTGAACTAGCTAGATTTTAAGTTTATCTTGGTGAATGCAATAATGAAAACCCAGAAAAACAATGCTCAGAAAACTTCAAAATGATCATCAAGGAATGTTTCTAGCTTAGCACACCAGAAAAACTCTCACGAATCTTCAGGCTACAACCTTTGGGCCACAGTTACCATTTTTAAAACCCTCCATTCCGTGCGGTTGTTCCTTTCATTTTGGTGACCGCCACTTTTGTTTTGTTACACCTGAGAACATCATTCGTAAAACCCTAAAATTCATGGTGACCACCGCCTTCATTTGAGCCTTTTGTTTAATTTTTCATAGACAATGACTACCTAATGAAACACTGTCGAATTACCGACTCAAATGCCCACTCTCATATTTTCAACCTCATTTTTGGACCTCCAAAGTACTGAGATTAGACTATTCCTAGAGATTAGAGAATCGAGAGAGACGAGCATTCCATTTTTGACTTGAGGACACACTCGTATTACCATTCTCCAGGTATAATAGTAGGATTTTCGACAATTCTCCTTTCACACCTTATGTCCCCCGTGAAAAGACCGGAATTAAGTTTAATTTTCCGTATTAAGTTCTTTAATCACATGATCTTATTTTACTTTCCTTTGAAAACCGTTTTGTTGTTCATCGTATTTTCAATTAAAATAGTTTTAAATTTTTTTTGTAATTCTGCTTAACACTTTATATGCGAGCACGCAACTCACTATTGAAAAATATATTTTTCATTTTTAGTAGACTGAAAAATATTATTTTTAAGATTCAATCAATCATATCCAAGGTAAAAAGAAGCAAAGAAGAAGTAAACTTGACACGTAATTTTTTTACATGGAAAACCCCAAAACGGGTAAAAAATTAGAGGACTATACCAAGTTCAGGAATCAAGCACCATAACGTCGAACAGTTACAATAAAACTAACTGACTATTGACTAAATCCTCAATCTACCAGTTCTAAGCTTGTATGTCGAATCTACGTACACTGTTCTCCACTTGATTCAAACTGCAACGAATCCTTGAAGCACTACTTCGGTAGAATCCTCCGTCGGAACGAACCTAGAACGCCGTCTAAGTTCAACTCAAACGATCTTCTAATGTTTGGAGATATAAAAATTGTTTCTGGTATGCTATGGATCTCTCAATATTGAAGTTCAGAAACATTATTTCGTATCTGACCTATGACATTTTAATAGGCCTTAAAATCAGGCAATCAGAGTTTCAAACAAATTGAAACTGCTTGGGGTCCACTGTCATGTGACAGAAATTCCTCTGTCGAATCCTGTAGTGTTTGATTGTACTATTGGCTTATGCGGTTGTACATTAATCTCTTGAGTTGATTAGTATTCCTTGACAGACTAGTCCTAGTTAAACTAGGATGCATTACAGAATCAAAACTCTATCTTACATAATTCTATCTTAAAAGAATTTTCAACTCATCTAAAACTCTTTAAACATGTCCTAACCACTTAGGAGTTAGAATTATAAAAAGTCCTTGAATTTCCATAAAATAAAATAAAAGTATTTAATATAAAATTAAATTCTTTACAACTATAATTCAAAATTCAATAAAACAATCAATTCAAGCCTCACTGTTGCAACAATTAATGTTGCGGACATGACAATTTTGCACCAACATCTTTACGGCCGCGACATTATTAGTCACGATTGTAAACTCGTTCACTCTTCCAGTAGTTTATTTCATGTTTGTAGCTTTCTGTTAATTCTAGCATGTTTTGTTTAGTTATAGTTTTAGCATGATTAGTGTTTAGTGATTCTTTCCTTTTGTTTTTAGCATAATAATTCATTCTCTTTTTTTATGTGCTAATATGATTAGAAATATGTATTTTTACTATTCAATTTTGAATGTTTTCTCTCCACCTCCATATTCTATATTTGCATGCATTTGAGAAATTTAAAACTAAAGCCAATAATGATGAGTTGAGGCCAATCTAACGATTCGACGAAATGGAGTGTCTAGCACCTTTTCTGATTCGTACCTTGGCCCATGAACTCTTTTTCTCTGATAATCACAAATCATTAGTGTTTTATTTTGTTTTTCTTGATTTTTCTCAAAAAATCAAGTAGCGACTCCATTTTTCAGAAACGTAAATAGTGGGAAAAGACGCATTTGGGCCCGATCATTCAGGGGCAGACAGACTTTTTAGAATTGCTCAAAAGACGTCAAAACCAAAAATAAATGAGAATGAAGTGAACCTGGCTGCTTTGATGAGATTTGCTTTAGATATACAGAGAGCACTGGACCATCGGACTTAGGTTTAGACGCAGTGTCAAGCTTAGATTTGGGTAATCCAGACACAGTTACCATGGTTGAACGAACAGCATAATGGCCATCATGCTAATAGAGAATGAGAGAATTTTTGAGAAGAAAATCTGGTACCTGAGGGCCCCCAGTTTCCCGCACCTTCGCGTGTTCACTGATCCGTTGCAGTAGAAGAAGAGAATACTGCTCAATTTTGAGAGTCCATCTTCGCTGACAAAATCAAGAAGATGGAGAAGGTATTGAGAAAGGAAAAGGGAGTTAAAGAATACATTTAGATGTAGGGGGACTACGATTATTCCCCAATACTAAGATGCTAAAGAAATTCAAGATGCAAGATATGGAGAAGTTTGATGGAAAAAAGGATTTATGTATCTACCTAAGAATGTACGTCGGTACCCTTGCACCTATAAGGATTAACGACCAGCTGAAAGCCCAGCTCTTCCGCCGATCACTTTTGGAGGTTACTCTGTGGTTTTTTTCTCTGGACGTCGCAAAGACTAGAACCTAGGAAATCATAGCTACTGTCTTTGTCAGTCAATACAACTACAACGTCCAGTTAGACTTAACCACTCGAGAGTTGGAGACTACTAGGCAGGAATTGAAGGAATTGTTTGTTGACATCTTAACCAAATAGAGGGGGAAAGTCGCCAAAATGACGAACCATCAAAAGGAACATGTTTGAATGGTAATTAAGAACCTCTAGTCCTTGTTAAAATGGTCCCTCATCACCCAACCGCTTTCCAAGTTTGAATAGTTGTTCGATGCAGGAATTCATATTGAGTATGCGATTTAATCCAAAGACATCGAGAAGATAGAATCCAATCCAAAACTGAGGATGTCATACCATAATAATAGCCAAAATTAAGCCACGACCTCCACCAACCACATACCACATTCTTATGTCGTCAACCTCTTAAACCCTGAGTCTGACGAACCCAATTCATCTGTATCATAGACCACGAACAATCAACCGATGCAATTAAGAATGCCAAGAGGGACCTTCACCCGTCTCACCATCTCTTTAACCATCGCCCTTACCGTCTCACCAAGAAAGGCTTGATTAATCTTTTGGAGCTGACCCAAGAACCTATTCCCTTGCCACCAAAATATAACCCGTCTTAATATCGGGCCTTCCATCAAAGCCATGAACAACTCACATATAATTGCTTAAGACTTCGGTGTGAGATTTAAGATCTGATCGATAATAAGATCATCCCACCCCCAACCGCTGCTCAGAAACCAAATGTGACAATCAACCCTCTACCAAATCATGCCAAGCAAGCATATTTGAACTGTATTTAGATGGAACCGTCAGGGGATTCGAGTTGTTATATTTACCCAAACCATTATTTGAAGCCAATTGTTCTACTTTTTGAGGGTTCGAGTCTTTACGCAGAAGTGATTGATCGAGCACTCCTAGTAGAGTAAGAGTAGAATGACAGTAAAAAGTTTTTTGAGAGCCGCAAGTGACCAAGAAGCTTATGAAACCTAGGTAAGAAAAATTTCAAAAGGCAAGATCGAGGGAGAATAGATCAGAAGAACCTAGTACGTGTGAAATGTGGAAATCTCCATTTAGGGAACTGCATTAAGAACTCATCAAGATGCTATCAATGTGGTATAGAGAGGCATATTAAGAGGAACTACCCAAGACTTATGGGAGCAAATACGACGTTTACGCGAGGGGAAACCAAACTCTGAATCAGAGGATGGGACACGGGGGAGGAACAACTATGGGAACTAAAAGGAGGAACAATACTCGAAGGTAACGAAGAATGTTCGCATTAACACTAGAAGACCATGGAATGATAATGACGTTGTGACAAGTAAGCTATCCATCTATTTATTGCGTGTATATGTGCTTTTTGATTCAGGATTGATCCATTCATTTGTCTCGTCTGATTTTGCTAATAAGTTACCTAAAGTACCAGAACTTCTAGACCACAACTTGTTAGTCTCTTAATCTACATGGAACGAAAATCTATGCACAACAATATATAGGGGATGTATGCTAAATATGGGTCATATCTTTTTAACGGCTGAGTTGATTCCTATGGAATTGAAATCTTTCGACGTTATCATTGGTATAGATTGGCTTACCCAGAACCATGTCGTGATTGGTTATGCCCTGAAACAAGTTGATTTTTGTATCCTTGGATAAAAAGCCTATAACCTTTCAAGGAGAGCTAGCCTATACACCTTTGCCAATCATATCAATAGGCCGACCCAGCGATTTCTTCAGAAGGGATGCCGAGGATATTGATGTTGTGTCATGACTGTGGTACCGAAAGTACAAGTTTAGCAAATATCCTAGTAGTTTGTGATTTTCTCAATGTCGGTCCGATTTGGACCCATTTTGAATAAAATCAAGAACCAAACCAATTCTTACGGTTTTAGTAATTTTAAATCCAAATCAAACCGTGTAATTTCTAGAACCAAACCAAATCGAGCCTATTATTGACGGTTCGGTCCAAATTCCAAACCACGGTTCTACTAATATACCATACTCCAATATAAAGTACTAAAATTTAGCAAAAAACACATTAATACTCAATAAAAATATTTTTTATAATTCAAAATAGTAGCACAAAAAAGTTATTATTGTCCATCACAGCATACACAATTGTGAATGTGAAATAAATGCGGCAATCGCTGAATGCGAAATGTCAAATGATATTAGTTAGGGTTAGCAGCAATAGCTTATTAGCTTAAGAAAGTGCAGAAACTTGAATGGCGTGAAGTGAACGTGGCAATTTATATGTTATAAATATAACTATAAATTATATTTAAGTGATATTCATATGCTATAAATATATATATATTGAATTAAATATTTTGGTTCGGTTCGGTTCAGAACTGAAATCGTGGCCTAAAATTCGTGAACCGATCTGTAGTTTACGGTTTACATATTTTTAGAACCGGAACCAAACCAACTCAAAGTAAAACCAAACCAATCTGCATGGATTGGTTCGGTTTCGACCGGTTCTTCGATTTTTTTTCAATTTTTTGGGCACCCCTAGTCTTTTCAAAGGAATTTCCAAGTATGCACTTAACCAACAGACAAAGTTTTCCTTAGAGATCGCACTTGGCACCCAACCCATTTTGAAAACCCCTATCGCATGGACCCAACGGAGCTAAACGAGTTAAAAATCTAGTTACAAGAGTTATTGAATAAAGGCTTCATCATACCAAGTGTATCGCCCTTGTGGAGCTCCAGTCTTTTTTGTCAAAAAGAAAAATGGGATGATGAGACTGTGCATCGATTACAAAGAGTTAAACAAAGCCACAATAAAGAATAGATACCCCATTCCCAAAATAAACGATCTGTTCAATCAGTTACAACGTGCAAGTGTTTCTCTAAGATCAACTTGCAGTCAGGTTACCATCAGTTGAAAGTGAAAGCCTAATATGTAGAAAACACGACCTTCAGAACCAGGTATGGGCATTATAAGTTTTTGGTGATGCCTTTTGGCATTACGAATGCACCAGCTGCATTCATGAACTTAATGAATAGAATTTTCAAAGAGTTTTTGGATGAATTTGTGATAGTATTCATTGACGATATTCTTATGTACTCCAAGAACTGGGGAGATCACGCAGAGCACTTGCAAAGAACAATACAAACCCTGGGGGACCACCGACTCTACGCTAAATTTAAAAAGTGCGAGTTTTGGTTAAAGCTGGTTATATTTCTCAGACACGTGATTAACAGCAAGGGGATATTAGTTGACCCCCATAAGATAAAGGCGATAACGAAATGGCCAATCCCTACTACCATAACAAAAATGAGAAGTTTTCTAGGCCTCGTCGACTACTATCGCCGCTTCGTATAAGATTTCTCAAGGATCGCTGTTCTTTTAACGGAATTCACCACAAAAGAGGAACCATTTGTTTAGAATGAATGATTTGTGGAGATTGACAACGGCACCAATCCTTGCTCTACCAGATGGAAATGAAGGATTTACGATATGTAGAGTCGCTTTAAGACAAGCCCTTGGATGCATGCTTATGCAGAAAGGGAAAGTAATCGCCTACACCTTCCGACAGTTAAAACTGCATGAAAAGAATTAACCAACACATGATCTGGAGCTTGTTGTAGTAATCTTCATGTTAAAGATATGGCATCACTATCTTTACGGAGCCACCTGTGAAGTCTTTATTGACCATAAGAGCCTAAACTACATCTTTACGCAAAAATAGTTAAATCTATGACAATGGTGATGATTAGAGCTAATGGAAGACTATGATATTCAAATACAATATCACCTCGGCAAAGCAAATATGGAAGCATATGCCTTAAGTACCTTGAATCATCTCTTTACTCAACAGCCCCAACTACTAGTGGAGGTGGAACGATATGCACTAGAGGTTAAACCAAGCGGGGAGAGACCCTTATGTGCAGCTATCATAGCCCAGTCCCCGTTCATGGAAGAAATAAGGTACCGACAGATAGAGGATCCCAAGTTAAAAGCAATTAGTGAAGGAGTCAAGGTAACTTTGGACCTGAACTTCACTTTCCTTAATGGAACTCTAAAATTTTGGAATCAAATCTACGTCTTTGAGATAATGGAAGTTAAATGGTAGTTGATGGATGAAAGCCACAAATCTAAGTTTATAGTTCACCCTGGAATGGAAAAGATGTACCAAGACCTATAAAAGTTTTTCTAGTGGATTAGAATGAAAAAAGGATGTGGCTAGTTATGTGAGCAGATGCCTCTAGTGCCAACTAAGAAAGGCAGAACGATGAAGACTAACTGGTCTACTACAACCCTTACCAGTCATAGAGTGAAAATGGAAAAATCTTATAATAGACTTCATAAACGGGCTACCAATGACGCCTAGAGGTAATTATTCAATATGGGTAGTGGTAGACAGACTAACGAAAATAGCATGCTTTTTACCCGTAAAGAATACCCACTTGATAAACCATCTAGCACTAGTTTTTATCCAAGAAATTGTGCGCCTACATGGAGTTCTTGTGACAACCACTTCTGACCGAGATCTCAGATTTGTTTCACGCTTTTGGGAGAGCTTTCAGAAGGCTATGGGGAGTAACCAAACCCCAAACCCAAAGAAGAAAGTTTGAGAGATCAAACTCCTTAAGGTGAGAATGATGTGATAACCCGACCTCAGAAATCACTAGAAGGCATCTGAACATCCTGAATAAAGAACTTGTAACCCACAAAGACTAGTGAATGAGAATAAACGCCCATGATAGTTAAGAGCTATAGACGGCTCAAGACGGTTGAAAAGAGTCCCAAAAGCTCAAAATATACGTCCATCAAAACAAGAATTAACCAAACCCAAATAAGTAAATAAGTACTCTACAGACTTGAAACGAAAATTTGAAAACAGTGAACGTACCTGATATGGCCTAAGATGAAGCAAAGACTTAGGGAAGGTAATAGAAAACCAAAAATGCCAGAGTAGATAAATGAAACCAAGTGCTAGAATCGTGAAATATGTTTCCTGAGAAGATTAGATAAATCTCACTTCAGTCGGGAGCCAATAAGAACAAGTCATCTCCTTGGATTATCTTGAAATCTCAATCAGAAACCTCAAATATGTTACGACCAACACGAAACGAGTTTAACGACTAACGAGACAAGAAAGTTTATGAGTGTTGGACTCGAAACTAAAATCCTGACAATATCAGATGATTATAATATCATAAAAAGAAATGAGGGACACGTCTTATGAACTCATCTTTACGATAAGCAAGTTAAAGCCCATAATTCTAAAACTCAATGATCGATTTTTTTTTGAAGATCTGACTTCCCAACCGATCTTAGAATGTTGTTCTATGTCTAAGATGATTCTCAGGAATTTTCTAAAATAGTTGAATTTTTGACCACCCGGATCACTTTGAAAAGCATGACAAAATTGCATGAGACACCCTTGACACATGGGGACACTTGCAAAGCCACCTTGACACCTCAAACATGCAATGATCAAACTATTATATCTCTGGATTCTCTTTGTATGCCAAGAACCATTGCTGCAACCACAGACAAAAAAACCATTCTAGAGAGGGGAGAAACCATTGCCGTCACTAAAGAGGTGGAAGATGGAAAAGAGAAGAGAAATGGAGGAAAAAGAAAAGTAAAGGCTATCCACCATCAAACTACCACCCTCCACCACTCTCATCCATTGTCGGCCACCATGAAAATTGAAACAACCTCTGGCAAGTCAAGAAATCACTTCAATTTTATTTTTTTTAAAGGCTAGAAAATAGCCACCACTTTTTGCCGCCTTCCAATGCTACCACAGAGCACCCCACTTGTATGCGGACGTATGAATTTCTAGATATGTGTTTTCTCTTTAAAACAATATAAAATTTGCTCCATTTTGTTAAGAATTGAGTGAAATATGAACTTTTAAGTCACACGCGTTTGAAATTGAACTAACCATATATAGCCTGGCTTAAATAGCCACCATTCTCGCTACAGACCTTCATTGTGCATGATTTTTAGTGTTATGAAAATATTTTATGTTTTGATCACTTTATGTTTTGGAAAAAATACTTGCAGATATTTTAGGAATTCTATGAGCTTCAAAAGATATATCTACGAGTTTAGTGAATTTACATAGATTCTAAAAAAAATTTCAAAACTTTTTCTTCAATCCTTCACCCTTGCATTGTTCCAAAATTTTGATGCCAAAACATTTGATTTGAATTTTGCGTCATGGCTTCTATTTTGTATATTTGATTATGCTAACCATTTATTTTCTGTAAACAATCTCAATTTGCACAATTAGATTCTTAGGTTTGTTATTATCAAAATGGTTGTTGAAGCCTTATTAGGCCAACAATCTCCCCATTTTAATGATGACAAATATATAGTAAAATAATATAGGAAAGCTAAATAAAACTTCCCCTATGAATAAGCACGTGATAATAAGTTTTGTGTAAGAGTTGAATAACTCTCCTTACAATATGCATAAATGTGAAGATATTGAATTTCATTTCAATCATACTTTTTGAAAACTTATTTCATAAAATATCTTCCAAATTTTGAGGCATATTTTCAAATATTAAGCATTTTCAATCATTTATTTGATTATTGTAAGCTTGCATATATTTATCCATTCAACATCCATAAGGTAAACATCTTCTAAGCATAATAAGATAGATAAATAGCATCCAAGCATAACAACCTTCCAAAAGCAAACAAGTACATGATCGAAAATATAAATACATTCATTTCAAAAATAGATTTGCTTTCTCTCTCTCTCTCTCTCTCTCTCATTCCTTCTTCTTCTCCTAAGATATTCTTTTTCTCATGCTTTCCTTTTGTGTACTTGCTTCTCCCCCTTTTGGCATTATCAAAAAGAAGCAAAGCTATTGTTGTCATTGCCATCATCATCATCCTCGGGTGAAGAGGCGTCATAGGGAGAAATGCCTAAGGCATCCTTGATACAGGTTAGGTGAGAGTTGATTTTGGTAAACTTTTTATCAACACTCTTGGAGAAAGATTTGACCAGTTTCTTTAAAAAGGATTATGTGACATGAGCAGTATCAGCAGTAGTGGTAGGAGCAGAGGGAGGAACTAATAGAGCAGTAGGAGAAGGAGCATCGACCTGTGCATAGGCGGCATCCCCATCTTCCTCTTGAGGGGCTGGCTTATGAGTTTTGTAGTGCCATTCCCGATTTTGAAGACTATGACCCCATTTGCTTGAGTGTAGTAGCAGTGAGACAATCAGAGGGTTTGGGTGTAAGAAGATTTGATGGAGATGAAGAAAACCCAAATGACTTAAAGAGTGGGATGAGAAAAGCCCCATATGGTAGAGTATGTCTTTTGGACCCTTCTTTAGAAAACATCCATTAACAAATTAAATATGGAAAGTCAATGTGTTTTTCCATGTAGATGCACCATAATATAAAGTAATCAAGATATGAGATGTAGGTGCGAGATCCACTATAATGCAATATGTTATAAGTAATGATGAGATATAAAATTTTGGCCTCAAGTGTGAGTTGGGAGTAAGATGGGGTGAGGGCAAAATTGAGAGGAGATTCAATCATGATCATGGGTAAAATGGTTTGGGGAGAGAATTCTTGTACCATGATCCATGATAAAGATGAAAGTTGTGGACATACAAAATCTCCTCTACCCATTCCAAAAAGGCATGCAATGTTTTGATCACTAAAACAATATATTTTCCCATAAAGATAGGTAGCAAGGTGGGTATAGTGATCAACTAGATGGGTTTTATCTTCTTTGACAATATTTGCATAAAATAAGCGAGTAAGTTGGAAAAAAACATTGGTGGGTTGATAGAATTCGAATGGTCTCTAACCAAGTTTAGCAATAAGACGTAAAATGTGAGAAAAGTACGCATCCATGAAGTGCATGTCTAGAATCTTACCAAAGATAGAATCGAGTGACTGGAGATGTGTTTTGTACAGAGTCTCGGCCCAGCTTGTGGAGAACCATTACTCGTTTTCATTGGTGGTTTCCTCTCGTGCGATTGATTTGCCTTTGCCTCCTCTAACTCTAGGTGCCATTGGAAGGATTTTGAGAAGGAAATGTGAGATTAAGAGGTTTAGAATGATTGTATGTGAGTTTAAAAGGAAATGGAACCCTTTTGTGTGAGAAAACAAGTAATTTCGAGCCCTAAGAGAGAAAATTCAAGAGTGGGAAGTGATGAGACAGAACCTGAAATGATGTTCGGTGCCCTAGGTTTTTAAACTCCCGACGGTTTAGTTGACTGGATGGTTATTCAATCGACTGGATGAGTCTTCAGTTGACTGGATCTATGATCAGTTGACTGGATGGGTCTTCAGTCGGCTGGATCTGTGATCAGTCGACTGGATGGTGCCTTTTTGCCCTTTGTGCACGATGCCGGACCAGTTCAGTTGCCTTAAGGAAAAATGAGTTTATTTATTAAAATAAAACTCTTTTTAATTAAAATCACACAACCTCACACACATGGATTAGGCCTAATTCTCTTCTTATAATGATAAATTGATCTTCATTTAGAGGTTTAGTAAAAATATCAACCCATTGTTCACTATTGCATACAAATTCTAAAAATATATCACCTTTCTGCACATGATCACGAAGAAAGTGGTGTTTTATCTCAATGTGCTTTGTTCATGAATGTAAAATTAGATTTTAAAAAATATTTATTGCACTTGTATTATCACATTTTATTGGCACAACATCATAATTTAATTTAAAATATTAAAATTGTTGTTTTATATATAAAATTTGTGCACACCAACTAGCGGCAGCCACATATTAGGCTTTGGTGGTAGATAAGGCTACAGAATTTTGTTTCTTGAAAAACTATGAAACAAGTGATTTTCTTAGAAAATGACAAGTGCCACTAGTGCTTTTGTAGTCAATTGTGCAACTAACAAAATTCGCATCCGAATAACTAATCATTTCAAATGAAGTAAATTTAAGATACCATAAGCCTATATCTATTGTGCCAATTAAATTTATTAGAATTCTTTTTACAGCGGTTAAGTGTGATTCTTTAGGATATACTTGATATCATGTACACACACACAAACACTAGAGCTTAGTGTCTACTGATTTCCCTTACTCGTCTTTGTTAAGTTTAGTTAAGGGTTTCATTAGAGTTTCTAAAACCTTTTCGTCTTCCATGTTGAAGCGTTTGAGCAATTCTCGTACATACTTTGATTGGTTGATGAATGTTCAATTCTTTACTTGCTTGATATGGAGTCTCAGAAAAAACGTGAGCTCTCCCATCATACTCATCTCGAACTCTTTTTGCATACACATAGAAAATTTCTTGCACAAATTTTCATTAGTAGCACCAAAAATAATATCGTCTACGTATATTTACACGATAAGCATATCTTCTTTGTTTGTTTTGATGAATAATGTTGTATCAATCTTTCCTCTTGTAAAATCATTTTCTAACAAAAAATTACTTAGTCTTTCATACCAAGCTCGATGAGCTTGCTTTAAACTATACAATACTTTTGTTAGTTTGAATACAAGATTTGGGTAATGATAATTTTCAAAATCAGGTGGTTGTTCAACATACGCTTCCTCATTAATAAAACCATTTAGAAAAGCACTTTTTACATCCATTTGAAACTGTTTAAAATTCCTAAAATATGCATATGCTAATAGCATGCGAGTGGTTTTCATCCTACCTACAGGTGTATAGGTTTCTTCAAAGTCAATTCATTCTTCTTGATTATAGCCTTGTGCAACTAACCTACCCTTGTTACAGAAAACTATACCATTTTCATCATTTTCATTTCTAAATACCTATTTAGTTTCAATTATTGTATTATCTTTAGGTCTCGGAACTAAATTCCAAATTTCATTTCTTTCGAATTGGTTTAATTCTTCTTGCAAGACTATTATCCAAGATTCATCTTCTTGTGCATCATTTATATTTTTAGGTTTTTCTTGTGAGAGAAAGGCAAGATGATTACAAATATTTTTCAAAGAAGATCGAGTACTTACCCATCGTAAAGGTTCACCTATGATTTGATCCAAGAGTGATCCTTCATTGTCTTCCATTCTTTTGGTAGGTCTTTATATTCATTTTGATCTTGAGATTAATGATCCTCAATACTTTTTCCTTTGACCACCTTGATTTGCATTTCTTCTATTCCTTTGTAGATATCTAGATCATCATCATCTAGAATCTTGGGAGAGAAGGGGTTAGTTTCATCAAAAGTTATATGAATTGATTCGATTAATGACATAATTCTTTTATTATAGACTCTGTAAGCTTTGCTATTTGTAGCATACCTAAGAATTCATCAGATTTAGATTCAAATTTTTCCAATTGATCTTTGTCATTTAAAATGAAACATTTACATCCAATGACATAAAAATTAGAAATGTTGGGCTTTCTACCATTCTATAGTTCATAAGGAGTTTTATTTAAATGATATCTTATAAAAACTCGATTTATTACATAACAAACAGTATTTACTGTCTCGGCCCAAAAATATTTATGAATTTTATGTTCATTTAGCATGGTTCATGCCATTTCTTGTAAAGATCTTTTTTTTTTCCTCAACAACCCTATTTTTGTTGAGGAGTTTGAGGTACATAAAAATTATGAAAAATTCTATTTTGATCACAAAATTTTTTAACATCTTTATTTTTAAATTCTCCTTCTCAATCACTACGAATGTGTAGAATAGAATAGCTCTTTTCATTTTGAATTTTTTTACATAGTATGGCAAATACATGATATACTTCATCTTTTAATACAAGAAATAATACCCACGTATATCTCGAAAAATCATCAGCTATAACAAAATAGTATACTTTTCCTTCAAGACTTTGAGGTTTCATTGGACCAAATAAATCAAGACGAAGTAATTATAGTGGCATATTTGTATAAATTTCTTGTTTCTTTTTTAAATTTGTTTTGGCTTGCTTACCAAATTGGCAAGCATCACAAATTTCTTAGGCAAACATTTGACCAAATCTTTCTTGACAAGTTTGTATAGGAGATCCATGCTAGCATGACCTATCCTCCCATGCCATAACCAACTAGTTTTATTTATGGCAGAAAAGCATTTAATAATTTGAGAATTTAGATTTTCAAAATTAATAGTGTAAACATTTTCAGATCGTTTTGCAACAAATAAAACCTTATTATTTTCTTTGTTGTCAACAACACAAGTGTCATGTAAAAATTTTACACTATAACTTTTATCACATAGTTGACTTATACTAAGAAGATTATATTTAAGACCATCAACTAACAGTATATTATCAATGGATTGGAAGGATTCCTTACTGACCTTACCTATACCAATCATTTTATCTTTTCCGTTGTCTCCAAAAGTTACATAACTTTCATCCTTAGGTGCTAGGCTTAAGAATTTTGATTTGTCACCCGTCATATGTCTTGAGCATCCACTATCCAAGTACCATCATTTTCTTTTGATGAGGCGGATTTCAAGCATACCTACAAAATAGTTTAAGTGATTTTTTTTTGTACCCAAATCTTTTTGGGTTATATGGGATTAGTATTTTCAACTCTCCAAACAATTTTTGAGATACAATTATTTCTTTTTAGTGGGCTATCAAATTTAATGTGCCCATTTTTCTTGCATTGAAAACAAATTACATATTCATAGACATTTCTTGGATATGAATATGAAAAGTTTTTTGATTTTTTTACAAAATAATTTTTAGATTTAATTTTCACTTTACCATTGTAACTAATTCCTTCTTTATTTATTGATTTTCTTTGTGCTCCTAAGAGTTTTTTAAAATTCTCTTTTCCATTTGTGAAATTGTAGATAATTTTTGAATAATCTTTCACTTTTCTTTTTAATTCACAAGAAACATCATTTTTAATATTTTAACTTTTTAAGTTCTTTAATTCTTTTCTTAAAAAATCATTTTCTTTTATTAGATTAGAAATCTTATTTTCAGAAATTTTTGTTAATTTATCAAATTTAACTTTCAAAATAAGTTTTTCTTTTTCCAAGGATTCAATTTGCAAACTATGTTCTTTGCACATGCTTTTTTTTCAATTGTTAGCATTTTCATTTACAATTTTCTATTCTTCAATTTCTTTAGAAATTTTTATTTTTATGTTTTAATTTTACATTTTTTTTAATTTCAAAAGACTTTTATATAAATTAAATATTTTATTTTTAAGTTTATCATAAGATGGCATAGAGTAAGAGGAACTAGATTCATTGCATGAGTTAGAGTGTGCATTTACCTCTTCGTCTATACTTGCTATCAAGCAGAAGTTAGCTATTTCGTTGTCACTTGAGCTATTGCTTGACTCGTTTGAATCTGAGTCATCCCACGTCGTTGCTTTCATGGTATTCTTTTTCTTCTTTGAGTCCTTTTTGAGTAAAGGATATTCCGGCCTGATGTGCCCAGTTTTGTTGCAGTTATAGCAGGCGAGTGATTCGTTCTTCAAGTCTCGTTTGCTTGAATCTCATTTGTCGAATTTTGTGCCTCGAAATCTTCTTGAGAACTTTTTGTCTCTTTTGAGGAATTTTCAAAAATTTCTTCTAATAAGTGCCATGTCATCATTATTGATTTTCTCATTCTCTTCATCACTGGAACTCTCTTTTGAAGCATTGGGGGCAATGGATTTTTTGACCTTGTTTTGCTCGTTGACTATTTCATTTATCTTGAGCTCGTATATCAGCAGTGATCCAATAAGCTTATCCAAGATCATCACCCTTAGATTTCTTGCCTCAGAGATGGCTGTAGCCTTAGCTTCCCAAATAAGGGCAAGACTCTAAGTACTTTCTTTAAAAGCTCATAAGATTGGTAAGCTTTTCCAAGTGCATTAAGAGTGTTGATAATATATGTAAAGCGAGTGTACATGCTAGATATAGTTTTATCATCATTCATCTTAAAATTTTTATACCCACTAATTAGTCTATCAATCTTAGAGTTTTTAACATCTTGTGTGCCTTCATAAGTAATTTTTAATTTTTTTTCATATTTCTTTTGCACTTTTACATGTCATTATGCGATTATATTCGTTAGCATCTAAAGCATAATATAATGCATACATATCACTAGAGTTTATTTGAAGTTGTTTCATAATGTTTTCATTCATTTTTTCTTCAAGTTTAGGAACTTCTTTACCTTTAACAGTTTTAGTGGGAGTGAAATTACCTTGCACGATCACTCTCAAAGCCTTCCAAACTATAGTTTGAATAAAAATTCTAATTATTTGCTTCCAAAATGTGTAGTTAACACCACAAAAAATTAGAAGCCTTGTAGAGGACTGACCATCTTCAAAAGGGGATATACCAATGCTTGTCATAGATCTTTCTCACAAAGACTTGTTAAGAATAATGTGATTAGCTCTGATACTAATTGGTAGTTTATGTGAAATTCCAAGATGGGGAGTGAATTGAATATTTAAAAAATTTGTTCAAATATTAACACAAACGTATATTTTAATTTACTTATAAACAAAATCCAAAACTTCTTTGTTTGAGAATTTAAAATGTAAGATTAGATTTTAATTCACAATAAAAACTTTCTTATTTGAAGATTAAAGTGCAAGTGTATCTTAATTTTAATTCACAATATTACAAGATTCAAAACTTTTTTTGTTTGAGATTTGAAATACAAGTAAATGATATAAGTGTAAATAAGTGTGAAGCAAAAGTAAGCAACAAGATAATAATGAAAATAAAATGTAAATCGAAATAGAAATACGATACCACGAATTTTACAAGGTTCGGCGCAACGGCTTACATCCTTGCCTCAAGCCAACCGCTATGAGAATTTCTCACTATTCCTCCTTCAATAGGCGGAGCAGCCTCTCTCCTTAGTCTAGGCGGAGTAGCCTCTCTTGAGCACCGTTCTCAAGTATTTCAATTCTTATAGGTGGATTAACCTCTTTGAGAAACACCTTTCTCAAGAACAATAGTGTAACAAGAAAGTGTACAAAGGAATACTCCAACATTAAGCAGATGAGTACAAGAAATAAATGCACTAACTCACTTCTCAAAAAATATATCAATGAAGCTCAAAGAGAAATCTAAAAACTTTTTCTCTCAAAAATATGAATGAAAACTCAAGAAATTTAAGCACAAATAGAAAGTGTATAAGAGAGAATGTTTGAGAGACTTTGAATGAATAAAACTAGAGCTCAAAGGCTCTATTTGTAGGCTTCAATCCTGGACTAGCCATTGGGCTAAACATGACAATGTCAAACTAGCCGTTTTAGCACAAAATTCAAATTTTAGCCTGTTCAGTTGACTGGACAAGCCATTCAGTCGATGGACCAGCCTTCAGTCGACTGGGTCCAGTGATCAGTCGATTAAACCTTTTTAGATCAAAATTCCTATTTGGCAACCTAGTTTTAGTCGACTGGATTGCTAAAAATCCATAATTTTGATTTTCAAAAAGGTTTTGATCACTTTATGTTTTGAAAAAAATATTTACAGATATTTTAGGAATCCTATGAGCTTCAAAAGATATATCTATGAGCTTAGTGAATTTACATAGATCCTAAAAAAATTTCAAAACTTTTTCTTCAATCCTTCACTCTTGCATTGTTCCAAAATCTTGTCACCAAAACATTTGATTTGAATTTTGTGTCATAGCTTCCATTTTGTATCTTTGATTGTGCTAACCATTTATTTTTTTGTAAACAATCTCAATTTGCACAATTAGATACTTAAGTTTGTTATCATCAAAATGGTTGTTGAAGTCTTGTTAGGCCAACATGGAGCGTTATTCCTTGCCACTCCTCGCATGGATAGATTTCATGGGTATGTGAAGAAAAATTTTGGAAAACTGCTTCTGGGGGACAAGGAGACTTGCAGTATAATTGGGAAGGGTGAAGTACAAATCACACAGGTCAACAGTACAGTACTGAAGCTAAAAGATGTTAGAGACATGCTTAGTCTAATGTGGAACTTGATTTCAGTGGGACAGTTGTCAAAATCTAGAATCGTGACGTTATTCGGGGGAGATTCCTGAAAAATAGTAAAGGGTCATTAGTTTTGGCCTGAGAAAAGAAGAAGGGTACATTGTATGTATCATTGGGTTCTTATAACAACATAACAGTGGCAGCATCAAAAGGAGATACCAGCACGTGGAGCATGCGTCACGGTCACATGAGTGAAAACAGAATGAGAGTTATGGCACATAAAGGAAAGCTACTAGGTAATGAGTTAGTGGACCTGAAATTCTATGAAGATTACATCTTTAAAAAATAGAAAAAGGTCAGCTTTACAAAACAGGCGAAGACTCCAAAGTCAGACATATTGAAGTTGGTGCATAGAGACGTATGTGGACATATTCAAGTACCCTCTATCAGTGGCTCGAGGTATTTCATAACTTTTATTGATGATGCTACCAGAAAATTATGGGTATATTTTTGTAAGAACAAGTTAGACGTGTTTGGCATTTTCAAAACTTGGAAGGCATCCGTTGAAAATGAGACAGGCTTGAAGTTAAAGTGTTTGAAGTCTAATAACAGCGGCAAGCACTGCAGTAGGGAATTTAAATATTACTGTGCAGCTAACGGGATCAGGAGATTGAAAACTATTCCGATGAAGTCGAGATAGAACGAAGTGGCAGAACGCATGACCAGGACGATCATGGAGCGTGCCCAAAGTATGAGGCTACATGCCTGTTTACCAAAGCATTCTGGGCAGACGCAGTGAATACAACAGCATACTTGATTAACAAGGGGTCTTCAGTTGCACTGAATTATGAATTACCAAAAGAAGCATGGACCGGGAAAGAGGTAAAACTTTTCCATTTACGTATTTTTGGTTGCATAGCTTATGTACACATTGAGTCAGAAAGCAGGGGCAAGTTAGACCCAAAGTCTCAGAAATGTGTGTTTGTTGGCTACAGTACAGATAGCTATGGTAATAGGTTATGGGATCTAGAAAGCGAGAAAGTAGTGAGGTGTATGGATGTGGTTTTCAATGAGTCAGTTCTGTATAAGAATAGATAGGATCTGAAGGGTGAGACAGTAGATGAGTCAGACTATGCAGAGTTTGAGGGATCGTCGAGCAAAGTCTTGGAACCCCAGGATGTGAACAGATAGCAAACTCCACAGGTAGAGCCACATACTCCCATAATCAGGAGGTCTACTTGAGTTAGTAAACCTACAGTTAGGTATTCACCTTCATTGTACTATCTGCTGTTCACAGACAGTGGAGAGCTAGAATGCTTTAAAGGTTTTATAGGTTGAGGAAAATGGAGAGTGAGAGCATGTAATGGATGAAGAGATGCAATCTCTGTCATCTAACAACACTTGGGATCTGGTTCAGTTGCCTAAGTGTAAGTCAGCATTGCAGAATATGTGGGTCTACAGGCTGAAAGAAGAATTTAATGGAAGCAAGCGGTATAAGGCAAGGCTGGTGGTCAAGGGTTTTTAGCAGAAGCCATGAATTGACTACACAGAGATATTTTCACCAGTGGTGAAGATATCTACAATTAGGATAATTTTAAGTATTGTGGCTACAGAAAACTTGCATATGGAGTAGATAGATATCAAGTTAGCGTTCCTCCATGGTGATCTGTAGGAAGAGATCTACATGCGGCAGCCACATGGGTACTCAGTTAAAGGGAAGAAGGAAATGGTTTACAAACTGAAGAAGAGCTTGTATGGGTTGAAACGGGCACCCATGCAACGGTATAAGCGGTTTGACAGTTTTATGGTAGACACAGGGTTCAGCAGATGCCATGATAACCATTATTGCTATATCAAGAAATTTTCCAACTCGTATGTAATTCTCCTTCTGCACATAGATGACATGCTGATTGTAGGATCCAACATAGATGGGATTACAAATCTCAAAGCACAGTTGTCCTAGGAGTTTGTTATAAAAGATTTGGGAGAAGTCAAACGAATACTCAGGATGAGGATCAGTCGGGACAGGAATAGTCAATAGTTAAAACTTTCGTAGTAAGAGTATGTTGAAAAGGTACTGCAACGCTTCAACATAGAAGGTGCTAAGCCTGTTAACATGCATTTGAAAAGTCACTTCAGACTCTCAAAGGAATAGGGAGCTGTCACATACGAAGAAAGGAACTACATGGAAAAGGTACCGTATGTGTCAGTCGTGAGTAGTTTGATGTATGTCATGACCTGCACAAGGCTAGACATCGTCTATGTAGTGGGAATTGTGAGCAGGTTCATGTTAAATCCGGGCAAGAAACACTAGGATGCTGTGAAGTGGATTCTAAGGTATCTCAGGTGTACCACTGAGTATACTTTGTGTTGGTTCGAGAATTCAGCTGAAAGGGTTCGTAGATTTAGACCTAGTTGGGAACATCGACAACAGGAAGAGTACAATAGGGTATGTGTTTACCCTGGGTAGTGCAGCGATAAGTTGGGTTTTCAGGTTGTAGAAGATAATGATAATCTCTACCACCGAGGCAAAATATGTCGCTGCTACTGAAGCGTGTAAATAGCTGATTTCGATAAAGGGCTTCTTGAAAGAATTGGGAAGAGGTCAGGACAAGTGTCAACTGTATAGTGACAGTTAGAGTGCTATACACTTGGCAAATAACTTGGTATTTCATTCAAGGACCAAGCACATTGATATAAAGTATCAGTTTATTCGGTCTAAATTGGAAGAGGGGCACAAATCAATTTGGAGAAAGTTCATACGAATGAAATTCTTGCAGATATGTTCACAAAGGTTGTGGCAGTGGAGAAGCTGAGGGACAGTTCAGCTTCTGTTGGTTTTTGGGTTTAGAAGATGGGAGGTTGGCTCACATGGGTTTTGGTTGCTTAGTGTCTAAAGGTGACAAAGGTCGGTTTCTGGGTTGCAGAAGACTTGAAGTGGATTTACTTCAAGTGGAAGATTGTTGGAGAGGTGAAGAAAATCCCATAACTGGAAAAGACTGATCGATCGGTGGTTAAAGGGTGCTCTCGGTATCTCAGTCTGTCTGCAACAGAAATCAAAAATTAGGGTTAACCGATTGATCGGTCATGAGACTGATCGATCGGTTTGTGCAAAAATTGTATTTTAATTGACGTGTAGGGTTTGCGTCGTCAGTGTGTTAAGCCTTGTTTTTGCATTCTAAAGTTCTCTCTGAAGCTCCTAAACACTTGTAATCATATGCTATTGATCAATAATAAAAGTGCGAGCCAGTAGATGTAGGGCACCATTGCCGAACTACGTAAAACTTGTGTGTGCATCGTTGGTTGATAATTTTGTTCTTGATGCTTGTGATCCGTTTGTAGCTTGATTGTGTTCTTCAACATTGTGACTTGTGGGGTGGATTTAGTCTTGTCTTGACTTGAAATCCACAACATATGGTATATTTTTTTTATATAAATTATATATTTATATAATTTACATTATATTTCACAACACTTCTTGATATGATATTTGTCTTATGAAACATGTTTTAAGGATTAACCTTATTTTAATGACCAATAGTGTGTTCGCGTTGTTTTCTCACTTCAAATATTTTGACCATTCATCTATTTATTTTAAATTTAAGTTTTCTCTCTCTCATAAACAAAGTTAGCAGTGGTCAAGGTATAAAAAAAACTATATTTTAATATATATGCATGAATAAATAACAAAACAAATTAATTTTGTATTTTTTTAATTAAAATTAAGAGGGATCATAATAACAAAATTATATAAGACGTTGTTACCATTAATAATTGAAAAATTTATAAAATCAAATTATGTCCCAGTGAAATTAAGTACAAGTAATTGCTAGTTTATATTACATTATACAATATTCTTGATATGACACTTAATCTATATGAAATATTAAAAGGTTAAAATTTATTTTATTTAATTACAAAATTGTACTTACTTTTTCTCTTACTTCAAATTTGTTGCCTCTTTTCTCTCTCCTCTTTGGCTAACAACTTCTCTCTCTCTTTAATTTTATTTTATTTCAAATCTAATTTTTTTATCTTATGAGAAAAGTTAGCAAAAATTAAGGTCTAAAAAGAATACATTTTTAATCTAGATGTATACCTAGATGACCAAAATCTATAGTTAGTTTAATACATTTTTTAATTAAAATTAAGAGTAAATCTAATAATGTTAAGGAATTAAGGTGAACCTACTAATAAAAAATTATTTAATATGTTATATACAACCTTTAAAATTTAGTTGAATAGCCAGTTGTACCCACTTGTATCATAATCGACTCAGTCTAGATTGTATATAATGCTGTAATACAGAAAAAGAAAGTGTAGTGGAAATTCAGTTTAACTTGTTTGTCTCTCTCTCTATTTCTTTTTTTTCTCATCTCTTTCGCTTCAGTATTTCTTCGTATCAGAGCCAATCAAGATCCAGTGAGCAAGATATATATATTTTTTGAAGATCGTCCATGGAACAAACCATACATGCTAGCTTGTCGATGCTCATCAGCAATCTAAGTTCTTTCTTCACAGTAAAACTCAGAGTCTTCAAATTACGTAGTTTGGAAACGGCAATGGGAGAACATTCTTCGAGCAACAAAACTCCTTGATTTCGTTGAAAAGGATCATGATCACGATGCTGCAGAAGACGGCAATCTAGAGTACGCGAATCAAAAGGTGATTGATCAAACACTTCTCAGTTGCATAACAGCAACACTATCATCAACTATCTTTCCTGTTACTGTTAAATGCCAGAACAGTTTTGAAGCATGGACAATGCTTGAGAAAAAGTTCACCTCCTTGTCTCGGTCACACATACATCAGTTAAAGAGCAAACTCAATCATATTATGAAGAAGAATGGATCTATAGAGGAATATCTACAGCAAATCAAAACAATCACAGATCAGTTAGCATTAGCAGGTGCTTCTATTGATGACGAAGACCTAGCATTAGTCACCTTGATTGGCTTACCGATGGAGTATGATGCATTTAAGACTACAATTCGCACAAGGCCTGAATCAATTTCGATGGCTGAATTAGCCTCATTACTTTGTTCTGAAGCTCTACACATAGAGTCCAAGATCGGTCCCATGTCCGAAATATCAGTTGCTTACACTGCTATAACCAAAGGCAATACTCCACAGATCAATTCTGGAAACAGAAACATTATTTCACAATTCAGAAACAATAAACCTAATTCTCAAGGAAGGTTTGAAAGGTTTCCTCCTCAATTTGGTAGAGGAAACAACAAAAGAGGAGGTCGCAGTCAATTTTCAGGAAGTCGAAGTCCATCTTCAGTTCATTCCTCACAATTGATTTGCCAGATCTGTGGTAAGGTAAATCACTCAGCTTTTGAGTCTGGGCAGAGGCTTGATCTTGATTTTCAACCACATTCCACATCTTCATACCCCATGGCCATTCACTCTCCTGCTACCCCACCAATACTCAACAATACCATAGCATTTGTCACTACTAATTCAGATCCCTCTGTCACAGACTGGTTTGTTGACTCTGTTGCAACAAACCATATCACCAATGACTTAAGTCATCTCCATCTTCATGAGCCATATCAGGGGCATGAACATGTCACTGTTGGAAATGGCACTGATCTTCCCATTATGAACACTGGTCAGATTACTATTCCTACTGCAAATACCTGTCTTCAACTCCATAATGTGTTACATGTTCCAAAAATGACTTCAAATCTTATTTCAGTCCATCAATTAACTAAGGAAAATGATTGTACCGTAACCTTTGATTTAAATTCCTTTACTGTCCAGGACAAGATTACCAGCACCCCTATCCTCAAGGGCCATCACATTAATGGATTGTATGAAGTGCAATCCACAGCCTCTCCAATGAAGGCTGACTCTCCAGTTGCTTATCTCACTGTCAAAGCTCCCATGTCTATTTGGCATCAGCGGCTTGGTCATCCATCTCCAACAAAGTTTTCACATATAGCCACAAAATTTCAATTACCTTTGCTAAATAGCTCAGCTTCAGCACTTTGTACTCACTGTGCTATTTCTAAAGCACATAGATTGCCATTTGTTTTGTCAAATAATACAACCAATAAACCCCTCGCACTTGTCCATAGTGATGTATGGGGTCCCTTTCAACCTTCCCCAGATGGTTTTAGATATTATGTTTTGTTTGTCAACGACTTCAGTCACTTTACATGGCTGTATCCACTGTGCTACAAGAGTGAAGTATTCTCGAAATTCTTAGAATTTAAGTCATTTGTGGAAAAACAATTTAGCACTCACCTCAAAATTCTTTGCACAGATGGAGGTGGTGAATACATTCGAACTGAGTTTGTTAAATATCTCTCTCGGGAAGGCATCAAACATGAGCTCTCCTGCCCTTATACTCTTTCACATAATGGTGTAGCTGAACGAAAACACCGCCATATCATTGAGACCACCATAACTTTGTTGTCTTAGTCTTCCTTACCCCTACAATTTTGGTTTGATGTTGTCTCTACTGCCACGTTCCTTATTAATTGAATGCCGAACATCTCTCTGTTAAATTTATCTCCCTATGAAACTTTATATACTCAAGCTCCAGATTTTACCTTTCTAAAGGTCTTTGGTTGTCGATGTTTTCCATGGCTTCGACCATACAATACTCATAAACTTCAACCTCATTCACTCCCATGCATCTTCATTGGCTATCATCCTTTCTTTAAAGGATATTGTTGTCTTGATCCAACTTCTGGTAAAGTTTTTCTATCCCGCCATGTTCTATTTGATGAAACCCAATTTCCATTTGCTAACTCACCAACACCATCTCTTACCTCCTCTCAGCTGCATAATTTCTTTTGGCCTCCATCTCCTGTTCGATCTAATAGTGCATCTCCATCACCATCTCCTCAGTCCTCTGTTCCTCCCCCTGCTTCAAAACTCCCACCACTTCACAACCACCGAATCCCCTCTCGTCCAGACCCACATCCCACCCAAGCATCAGTCCCTCCGACGCCTACTAACAATCATTCTACCAATCCACCCTCTCCTAGCACTACTATCTCTCCTCCTCCCACCACTAATCTCCCTTCTCCTACTAATAATCATCCTATGGTAACCAGATCCAAGGCTGGAATTTTCAAACCCTCTCATCCTTTTTGCCTCACTACTGTTGCATCTCACTCAAACACTGAACTGTGATCCATCACTGAAGCACTTAGCTCTCCACATTGACATGCTACCATTCTTGATGAATTTCGAGCCTTACAAACTCAAGGCACCAGGTCCCTTGTTCCTTTACCATGCGACAAGCATGCGATTGGTTGCAAATGGATTTTCAAAATCAAGCGCAATTCTGATGGCACCATTGCCCGTTACAAAGCCAGATTAGTAGCCAAAGGCTACCTTCAGGAGGAGGGTATTGATTTCCAAGAAACTTTTAGTCCTATAGCAAAATAACCAACCATCGGCGTAGTTATCTGTTTAGCTCTTCACTACAATTGGCCCATCCATCAACTTGATATTTCAAATGCATTTCTCCATAGCCAACTTGATGAAGAAGTTTATTTGGCTCAACCTCCAGGCTTCATTGACTCCCATCAGCCCCACCATGTATGTAAATTACACAAAGCGTTGTATGGCCTCAAACAGGCTCCTCGCACCTGGTACTCGACCTTCTCTTCATTTCTCATCTCCATTGGTTTTCATTCTACTCACTGTGATTCTTCGTTGTTTATTCATAAAACAACAACTTCCATTACTATACTACTCATTTATATCGATGACATCCGAGAGACTAGGGATAATCCTTCTTGTATTCGGCGCCTCCTCACTCAGCTCCATAATCGGTTTGCTATGAAAGTGCTTGGTTCCATGTCATATTTTCTTGGTATCCCTGTGTCCCAGTCATCATCTGGTTGTTTTCTTTCTCAACAGAAATATGCCCTAGATTTGTTAGCCAAGGCTGGTATGGGTGATTGTAAACCATATTCTTCCCCTCTTCCTGTGAAATCATCTCCTTCGTCTGATGATCTTCTTCCTTATTCTAATCCATCCTTTTACCCCAGTATCTTTGGTGCTCTACAATACCTCACTATCACCAGACCAGACCTATCCTTAGCCGTGAATAATGCGTGTCAGCTTATGCATAGTTCCACAATTGGAGATTTTAAGGCTGCTAAGAGAATTTTACGCTACTTAAAAGGGACCCTTGACCAAGGCTTACATTTTTCTCCTGGACTATTTCACTTGCATGCATACTCAGACTCAGATTGGGCAGGAGACTCTCTGGATAGGAAATCCACAACTGGGTTTTGTGTATTCTTGAGCCCAAATCTTATCTCCTGGTCCGCTAAAAAGCAGCCAACGGTGGCCAAATCTTCCACAGAAGCTGAATATAGGGCCATGTCGCAGGCTGCAGCTGAACTCTATTGGCTTCAGATGCTTCTTCAGGTATTATTTGTTCCATGCTACTCTCCTCCATTGCTTTATCTTTGGTTACCAGCCCCATCTTCCATGCTTGATCCAAACACATAGAAGTGGACTACCACTATGTGCGCGAGCGTGTGATGCCTAATCAGCTTAAACTGAATTTTGTCTCCTCCTCTGATCGGATAGAGAGATGCATGTGCTAACAAAGCCCTTACCTGTTGCTAGATTTTTATACCTCAAAGACAAGCTCTTGGTCGGTCCTCCTTTTCGCTTGCTGGGGGATGTTAAGCACACAGAGGGCAACTAACCAACAGAAGTTGGTTACCGGTTGGAAGGGTGTTAGAAGCTAGCTGTATTAGTTGTATAGCGAGCAGTACCTACTTGTATCATAACCGACTGAGTCTAGATTGTATATAATGCTGTAATACATAAAGTTGAAAAACGGTATAGAGAGAGAGAAAGAGAGAAAGAGAGAGAATGTGCTTCACCTTTAATTGAAGCTTCGTAAAAAAAACTTCTAAGCTTTTTTTTTCTCTTAATATTCCAAAACTAATTATTGTGCACTATTTTAAGTTCAAAAAATAATTATTTGGGTCTCCAATCATACATGTAGATCTTTTTAAGCATAGTACAAATTAGTTTTAAGTCTCTACAACCAAGATTGAGAGCTATTTTTATTAGTCTTTAGTTAATTTAAAATTTAAAATTTAAAGTTAACTTTAAAATTAAATAAATTTAGTTGATCTAATGTCAGAAAATGTCTTTATGAATAGGTAATTTGCTTGCATAAATACAAAGGCATTTCACACACAGACAAAAACCATTTAAACCATTTTAATGCCAATACATATTTAAATGCGAGTTTACATCTCTCTCATATTACTAATAACATAGGAGGGTTAGTGCCAAGAAAAAATGATGATTTAAACATTGGAAGCTTATGTTGACCTATTTTACTCCAAATCAGTAATAACTTCATTTTTTTTCTTCTTACTTTTATCTCAAACTACCATTTTTTTTTCCTTTTTCCTAGGAATCTTTAAAATTCTGTGTCAAATAAGTTTTTTTTAAATATGGTCCAAATAATATTATTGTGTAGTTATAAGATGTGTAGCTTAATAAGTTTTTTATTATTATTATGATTAGAGATATATTAAGCAGAATAAAATATAAAATAACTAGAATTTAAAAAAAACAATGGGTGAAATTAATTCATAAGAAATTAACATAACTAAAAATTAGTTTTTGAGTAAATTACACTGACATCCTTTGAGGTTTTGGTCAAATATAATCAACTCCACATTTTTTGACAAATTACACTAACACTATTTAGCAATTAACGCCGTTAATGGAATTGATGGAATTGATGAAAAGACAAATTTACCATCGACATTAATTCTGTGTTAGGGTTAGAAAAAAAATGAGAAGAAGAAGCAGCATAGCGCCGCCCCCCCCCCGAAATGCTGCTTAGCCGACCACCGCTGGTGTCGTTGTCGCTGCCGTTCACGCCATTCACGCCATCCATGCCGACCACCACCACCGGCGATCCCTCAGTGCCGTTCCATCGCCGGACTATCGATTTCTTTCTCTCTCTCTCTCTCTCTCTCTCAAATTGCAAACTCCACCCTCAACACGACAGTGACAGCGAACGACGGCAAAGGGGGCAACAGGGTACCCGACGGCGACGACAGGTGTGGATGGCGATGGTGGTGACCGACAACGGACTCTCATCTCTCTCTCTCTCTCACTCTCTCACTCTCTATCTCTCTTAAATTGCAAACCCCCACCCCCAACGCGATAGCGACGACGAAGGCAAACGACGACAGAGGTGGCGATAGGGTACCCGACGGCGACGACAAGTGTGGATGGCGGTGGTGGTGACCGGCAACGGAGGTGGCGACGGCGTGGGCGTGGCGTGCAGCGGTTGGGGGGGGGGGGGGGGCGGCGCCGTTCTTCTTCTTTTTTTTTTGAGCTATTACAAACACAAAAAATTTTAAAATAAAAATTATTTCTTGATCGACAACGTTCACTACTATTTTGACGACCCAACACAGCTATTGAACGGATTCGATCACTAGTAAATTACTCTGGCAAATTCAAACTGAAGAATTATTGTTTTACAAACTTCATAAAAAGAAAAAAAAGGAAGAAGAAACGACTGCTGCATTGAAGGGCAAAAATGAGAATAGCTTTTATGACATAAACGGTGAGAGATGAAACTCTAACGGTTTGAGTTAGTATATAATAGCATTTAAACCTGTAAAGGAGGTCAATGTAATTTGTCTAAAAAGATGGAATTAACTGTATTTGATCAAAATCTCAGGAAGGTCAGTGTAATTTGCCCTTATATTTTTCTCCTCACAGATTGGTATTTTCTTTTTTCTTTTCTTTTTATCCCTAATTACATTAAATAAATATTTTTTAAAATACAATTACATGTATAAAACTTATTTTTAAAAATTATAATAGATTTGAAACATAAAAATATGGTATTTATCTCTTATTTTTATATCACAATTTTTTTATGTTTTGTATTTTTTCTTTTATTGAATCATCAATTATTATTATTTTATTTATAATATTATTTAATATTTATCACTCTTGGTAGTGTTATTCCCTTAGGCCTTGTTTGATGGTAGGTGTAGGAGACGGGATTGAATTGTTAATTTCTTGAATTTATTATACTTTGCTTGATTGTTTTAAAATGGGTTGAACTAATAATCCCCTTGAATTAGTAATCCCACCAAAATAGGATATTACTAATACCCACCAAAGATGAGTATTAGCAATCCAATCTAACTTGAATTGGTAATAAAATATTTATTACCCCTATATTTTTTTTATGATTGCAATAAATTTGAAAAATATATTTATTTAATGTGGGAATAAAATTAAAAAATTAAAAATGTTATCTAATTTCACGTATAAAAATCAAACAAGTTAAAATTTAATTCGTTATCTAATCCAAAACAAATCAAATATAAAAAAAAAATTTCTCAATGAATTACATCGATACTTTCACATATTACTATTAACATAGGAGGGTTAGTGTCAAGGTAACATGATGATTTAAACGTTGGAAGTTTATGTTGAAGTTATATATGAAAACCTTTGGACCACCCATTGTGAGCTTTTAAAATTTTAAAATATCAATGTAGTCAAAATACCTTTAAATTCGTGTTATTACTCAAAAAAATTAGCCATCAGTTAGCCAAATGGGAACCAAATCATGTAATTTTTATTCGGGAGATTTCATTTTAAAACTTTAATAGGGTGGATGGGACAAGGGAGTTTCATATACTCGAGGTATTAATCCTAGCTAGCAAAGTTAGCATCAGATTCCCACGTACTCCATAAATTTTTTTAACTATCAATCAACGTTGTAATTAAAAATTTGTTCTTTTTAAGGTCTTAGATTTAAAATTTTGTAAATGTATGAGCTACTCGGCATTTCATTCATGAAAGCCTATAACCAAAGCTCAACAGTGATAGTAAAAACGCGATCTGATAGTAGCAGATTAATCTCAAAAAACTCATATTCAATCGAAAATGGCTCAGCAAACAATACTCATCGCTATGCCTGATGATAGATTTCAATGACCTCTCGTTTAGGTTTTGGAAACGTCAAATCTGTTTATGTTTAGATTTTTTCCAGTCATCTTATATTTTATTTTAGTTTTGAAATTTGAGCCTAATTCAAATTTTTCTATTTTTGGTAATTTTTTAATTTTCTTTTATTTTTACCTTGACAGACAATTGTTTCATTTTCTTTACTTATTTCCTACTATGGGTAGGTTGTGTTTTTCTATAAATTCGTGATGTATGCCTTAGGACAAATCAGTTGTTGATTAATAATAATTTTTAGAAATTTTTTTTTATTTGTGTTTGTTATTGGATAAAATATCTTTAATTCAAGCAGACTCGTGAATTTCGGTACTAATATTTTTTTAGTTGTTACGCTTCCCTGCATTAGTGCTATTAATTTTTTGAAACTATCCTATATGAAATATTCAACTTTAATTGGGTCAACCGTATTGAACAATTGATTCTCTAAAGATTAATTAATGTAATCGTAAACTGACTTGAATTAAAATATAAACAAAAGACTTTAAATTGCAATATAATCATATATATTGGAATATAATATTATGTATTAGTCGATATTAAACAATTGATACATAAATAGATATTAATATCAAAACTTTAAAATTTCGATTGTATCAATGGATATTTAAAGCCATGTTATCTCCATGCATTTGTGTGAATGGATACATGATAGATAAATGTACGTATTCATCTAAACGAAACGATGCACCGACTGGGTTAACTCTTTAAGGGAAAATTATTATGTACTGGAGTACTATATAAGTAATGTTATATAATATTCTTGACAAATAAATAATTACAACCTATAAAATATGAGTTATCATTTATTTTTTAACCACCCAATAAAATTAAATCATCATATTCTTATAATAAAATTTATCACTACCATATAAACTTGTTACATAATATTCTAGGAGTATCTAATAATTACTCTTAAAAAAGATGGACCAACTCCTTAATAAGTAGATAAAAATCTTTTTCACCTTTTTACATACATATGGCTGAACAAACTGAAAGTACAGGTTATTATATAAATTATTTGGTACTCTCATAATAGCATGCAGTAATTTTATGTAATATTCTCACTTAATATTGTGATAACAAATTTTATGATATGTACATGATAACTCATATTTATTGATAGTTATGAAATGAAAACCGACTCACATGGTGTGAATTACGATTATTTATTTCTCAAGAATCCTATGATAACATCGTTTACATCCTAATTCAAAAGTACCTAATAATTTGCCGGATTATTTCAGGCTTTAGGAATCTTTAACAATTACAACCTAACACGGACAACATTATCCATTTCCTTTTCTTATGAATATCTTGGTTCCTTTTACAAATCTGATCACCTAACAAAAGTATGAAAGTGCATTGAAATGCATGTCAACACAATGTTCTAAACTACCCTCATGTTTGGTGCAGTTTTTTTAGATCTGTGTATAGATTTATTTAATTTGGTGGGCATTATGAGCAGCACCATCTGAGTAATTTAGGACAAATAGACAAACGCATTGGGCCATGGGATCACTTCTACCCCTAGCAACTTTTTCTTAATTCAACAATTAGGGTTGTTTGTATACTTTAGGCATATTTTGATTAATTTTTTTTAAATTTGATTGAAAACAAACTGGAACTAGGAAAAGAAATTTATACGAGAGAAAATTTTTAAGAGACCTCAAGAAGATTATGGTGGTGTTTGACGTTGCTTTTGATAATATCTTATAGTTTTTTTGCTATTAGTTTTAGTTATAAATTAATATCTCTTTTAAATATTCATAATTTCTATCATAAGTTATAATTATTTTTTTCTCTGTAAATAACTGACTTTAGCTGCAAATTTAGCATTATTTTCAAACATTTACAACTTTTGACATTTATCAAATTTTCAATGTCGATATGTAAGCAATTAATTTCAAGTTTTCAATAACATCAAACACATAATCGAGTCTTAGCATAGTATACTTTGTAAGATTAGATCGGCACTTTTATGTACTAATCACGTTCCTATCTCTCCTAACATTTATTTA